>JAKTYB010000080.1:40119-60817 GCA_030561725.1 Grinbergsozyma bentonensis | reverse complement strand
CCCCCCCCCCCCCCCCCCCCCCCCCCCCCGCCCCCCCCCCCCCCCCCCCCCCCCCCCCCCGCCGCCCCCCCCCCCCCCCCGCCCCGGGGCCTTTGGCACCCCAACCCCCCCCCCCCCCTCTCAAAACCAAAACACCTGGGAATTGTCGCATCCCACAAACATAGAATCTCCACTACCACCACCACCACTAACCAACGGACTGCAAACGGCATTTCGTGCTTTATTTGACATCCAATAGAAAGCACTCCGGTGTCGTTGTGTAATGAGCCCTTCTACTACGGCTCTGGACAAGGCTGTAAAGGGTGCCACCAAGATTAAGGTGAGTAGATCCGTGCCAGGCGGGACCTGGTGAGGAAGAATTGGGCAGGGTTTTGGTCGAAAACCCACTCGAGTGGGATCTGGTGACGTTCAATTTGTACCATCTGATTGGTGGATGCAGCCAGGCGACTCCCCTCAACGTGCAAATCACGGAGTACGAGGGTGACGTCAGATGCGCTGCTGGCATAGACATCGGCCAGAGGTCAGGCAAACAGCTTCAATTGTCTGCCAGCGGACGCAGCGAGCACTGCTCCAGACCCCAGCCGCTCGGAAGGCCACCCGCCGCTAACCTAACCAATACTAACCCAGAATGCGGCTCCGAAGTCCAAATACATTGAACCTCTCGTCCAATGCACATACCAAGGCAACAACTCACAGCTATCCATGGTGATGCGAGCCCTTGCAGACCGGGTCGCCGACCCGGCCTACACCATCTCGTTCAAGGCCCTGCTGGTCATCCACCTTATGATGCGTGAGGGCTCGAAAAACGCCGTGCTTGAGTACCTGTCCCGGGACCCGTCGCTGCTCGAGGTGCCCCACATGGGCGGGTCTTCCGCCACGAACGCCGTTGCCTTCCTCAAAAAGTACTCGCAGTACCTCAAGTGCCGTGCCCGCGAGTACAAACACAACCAAATCGATTACGTCCGCGCCAAGTCCAAGACTGGCACGCGTCTCAAGACGCTGTCGGTCGAAGACGGTCTGCTGGACGAGCTCGATTCGGTGCTAAACCAGACCTCGGCCCTGCTGGCGTGCCGCTTCCACGAGGAGGACATTAACAGCACCATCATCCTCACGGCCGTGCGCTTCATCATCAATGACCTACTTGCTCTCTACACAGTGCTCAATGAAGGCGTCATGAACATGCTCAGTGCTCTGCTAGCCATGACCCGCCCAGACGCCAAGCACTCGCTCTTCATTTACGAGGAATTTATTCGCGTCACGTCCCAGGTCGTGTCCTTCCTCAAGGTGGCCAAGCGACTAGAACATCAGACAATGCTGCATGTGCCCAACATCAAGCACGCCGAGACCACGCTCATGCAGAAGCTCGAGGACTATGTCAATGATCCCGAGTTTGATAAGAACCGCAAAGAATACCTCATGGAGCGCAGCGAGGGAGGCTCAGCCTCAGGCTCAGCAACCCCCGCACAGACCTCAAACTCAGCGCCCTCGACCCAACAGCCCGCGCCTACAACGATTTCTTCAGCGTCAGCACCCAGAAGTGCTGCTGCGCCTACAGCGTCATCGTCAACCAACGCCAACTCCAACCTTATTGATCTGCTGGATGGCGTAAACCCAATGTCTATGCAGGAACAGGTCTTTGCACCCAACCCTAATGCTTGGCAACAACCCCAGCTTCAGCAATCGTATGGCATTCTGCCGGAGCAGCCAACAGGCACCAACCCGTTCCGTGCATCCATGTTGGGCATGGCCACGGGAACACAGGGAATGCCCAATGGCGATGGCACCAATCCATTCTTGCATCAACAGATGGCTGAGCAGCAGGCCATGCAGCAGGCTATGCTCCAACAGCAGCAGCAACAGCAGCAGCAACAACAACAGCTCCAGATGCTTCAGCAACAACAACAGCTGCAACAAATGCAGGCTCAACAACTGCAAGCACAGCAAGCACAACAAACGCAACAAGCACAACAAGCACAACAAGCACAGCACACCCAGCAACAGCTGCCGCCGCAGCCGCAGACCCCCGTATTTCCGGCGCAGCATACAGGACAATTCCTGCCACAGGCGACTGGACAGCCCGCCGCAGCGTTTGCTTTGCAGCCGCAGATGCCCACTGGGGGCCTCGGCGGCATGCAACCCACTGGCGGTTTCCAGTCACAGCCGTTGTCTGTGGGCGGGCCGAGCACCCTGCAACGCTCGCAGACCAACCCCTTCTCTAGAGAAGTGCCGAGATCAAGTGTGCCTCTTGTAAGCCAAACGACAGGAGGTAACCCTTTCCGACACTCCATGTACAGTAATAGCGGCAGCCAACCTAGCCTTTTCGGTGTTCCGCAGCAGCCTGTCGGTGGAACTGCGTGGGGTCAGCAACAGCCCACCGCCCAGCAGCAACACTTTTAGGCAGCCAGAGAAAATGAATTGAGGTTTCGGAGATTGTTGAAGACAGGTGCTTGCCCTGGTTGATGTCATTGGCTTGCACTAGCATGACTGTAGCCACTGAGGAGCCGCGGGCAGCGGAGGTTTCGCAAAGACGACATGGGCGTTGGCAGCACTGGCCAGCGTGGCCACCGTTTCTGTCGCTAATCCCGCTTGCAAATACCGCTGGGCTGACTAAATGTCCGCCCGCTTTCGTGCACAAGTACGTTAACCCCGACTCCCACAGAAAAGCTGACACATGAGGCACCCTAGATTACTGACCAATGACCCCACCATACAGTGTCGCCGCGTTGGCAGAAACCCCACAACTACACAGGCAGCCCTCTGACCGATATCCCGCTGATATGCAAATTTATTTAATAAATAATCTCCCGAGCTATGCAAAAACACCCCACGACTTGAACAGTGCTACACGCAGCCCAGGCACTGCACGCTAGTCCGCTGAATACTGCAGTAGACGCACACGGATTTGCCGCAATTGACACATACATGCTCGGCGTTAACGCTCCTCTCCGCGTCAATGACCCGACCACACTCTTCACACAGTACTGCAGGGTCAAGTGCGGCAGGATCGGCTGGAGCGGCTCCGCCGGTACATGACGACGCGCCGCTACCGTTGATGAGGAGCATTGTTTGTCGCCAGACATGCGATTTGAGGGGCTCGGCAAGAAGCCTTTTGGAAGGCGCACTCGTATCCTCCAAGCTGCCCACGAATTCGTTGGAAACCCGCCGCCTTTTTGCCATTTACGTGAAGTGGGGTGGCTTTTTATGGAGTTTGGCGTATGTCCGCGGCCTTATTATGGCTCACCCCCCAGCGGCGGCTTTAAAGCCAGGGTTGCGTCACAGCCGCGTAAACCCAACGGGGTGCCGACGAGCCGCCCTAGTCCCAGCCCCCCAGCCCGCTGCCGACTACCAAAGTTCCGTCCCAGCTGGCCCGGTAAGGTGCCGAGCGTGCACGCGTGTGAAACGAAAAGCAGCGCGACAGAGCGCTGCCTGACTAGCTGCTCTATAAAGCAAAGAGCAGTCGCATTGCCGCATATCCCGCTCCCACAATTCTCGACCGCCTGCTGAGCTGTGCTGCATCATCGTCTTGTCATCACGTCGCTCACAATCACGATTACATAATCGGAGCCGACCCGGTAACCTCAAGCGGCGAACGGTGTGTGCAAGTTCCGGGGCACCAGACACACGCATACGGAGCTTGCTATAAAAGGCCGACACTTCTCCGCAGACCGCAGTCCTGGAGATGTCCGCCCCGACGCTTCTTTTGCCCCCGCCAAAGTACGCCACTCCACCCACGTCGCCGTCGCCCTCCTCGTCGGCAATCCCGCCGCTGCCCCGCCAAACTCCGATGCACCACCTCGCGCTCCCATCGTCGGCTCTCGTCGCCGCCAAACATTTACCCGGAAGTGACATGGTCACCGGAGTCGATTACGTAACTTGTTTGGAGAACAATTTGCTTACTCATCCCACACAGGCAAGAAAAAGCAGCATAACAGCGTTTCCAGCACACTTGCCTTCCGCATTCTTTGACCCAGGACTAAAGCGTGCGAGATTCGAACTTCCCTCACCTTTACACCCACGGTAAGTACTTTCCGCAACACACAATCATCCGCTGTTTTTGCCCGGTGATTACTCCTTGCTGAGTCAACTCTCCTGGTAGCGCCTTGCCTCGCCCCCTCTCCGCCCCCCCTCATTCGCCCTTACTAGATAAATATAGGCGCTCTCCCGCTACGGCCGCCCACAAACTTATTGAGCAGAGGTTATCTTGTTTTCTCAGCAGCAATTCCCTTCAATCTGTTTTTTTTTACCTTGTCTCCCAATCTCTTTGTGAGATTGCGGTTCTCTCATTGGCCAGCGCTCTCTCTTCTGCCCGACTTGCGCCGTTTGCAAGCCCTCGCTCATCACTACCCATCATACTTCACGTGACTAACCCAAGAACAAGCGCTCTGCCGGCCATGTCTACAGAGTTTCAGCCCTGGACAGCTGCTGGCTCTTCAAAGAGCATAATTGACCCGTCTATTGGCGGTGTCTCAAAGACAGAAGAAGCCCCGGAAATCTCTGCCCTGACAACACAAGAGGCATTCTCCGTTGCTACCCACAGCGGGCCGTCCCAGGACAACAGTGCGAATGGGGCAAGGCCCCAGCGCCCACTGGCCACCACCAAGAGAGCCGAACAGAACCGCCAGGCTCAGCGAGCGTTTCGCCTGCGCAAGGAAAAGTACATTGCTGAGCTCGAAGCTAGATGCAAGGATCTCGATAGACTGCAGCTTTTAAACGACGGCCTGCGGAAGGAGAATCTCGAGCTTAGAGATTACATCATGGCGCTGCAAGCCAAGCTGATTGAAGTTGGCGAGCGCGGCACTCTGCTACCGGGCGACAAGCAGCCAGGCACAGAGACGGTGGAAGCTGCTCCAGCCGCTGCTGAAAGCAAGTAAGCGCTGCTGAACTAGGCTGCATATTGGTGCAGCTTATCTATATATTAGGAATTGGGATACAGTAGGAATCTGTGCTGAGTATCGGCCGCGGCGATGCAGCTTCCCGTCGCGACCGCTTGCTGAGGTGTGCTTGGCTCGGTCCTGGCCAATGCGATCCCGACTCGACGTAGCAAGAATCAATGCAGTTGTCGGCATTTTGGCTAGGGAAGAGCCGTCGCCCGAGCGCAGTGGGAGGACTTGAATTTGGCCCCAACCCGGGCGAATGTTCTCTGTACAATTTCGGTACCAGGGACGGTCGCTGGCGCTGCACGCTGTTGGGGCACTGCCCCGCCTCAGCCGCTAGCGTGAATCCAAGTACCGGTAGCAGACGAGCATGTGAAAGCATGTGAAAGACACCGCCCTAGGGCCGCTCCCCAGTACCCCAAAAATCTTTGTCACATGACAGCATTATTCCACAACTGTCAAAAAAATTGTTCTATGCACACTGGCACTGCCCAGTGCAGTGCCTCATCGCCCCACATTGGGCGGACACAACTACGGCGATTGGTTGCTATGCCCAAAACGGCCGACCAGGATAGCAATATAAAACAGCGGCTTGTCCACCCATTATTGTTCACACCTCTACAATGTCTGCCCTTGCCAGCAAAGTCGCCACCAAATATGTCTCTCACCAGGTGCAGAGCCGGCTCATGCCCGAAAACGCCTACTATGCAGAGGTTGTGGAGGTCAGGGCTGACGGCTCCGAGAAGCGACGCAAGGTGAAGCGCCCTGTGCCTGAGGGCCTGAGCGTGGCCGATGCCAAGATTCTCAAGCGATGCCGCAAGAAGGCTTATCGCCTTGAGTCTCTGTTTTCAATCATCCGCTTCGACGTGGGCTGGTCTGTGCTTATCGGACTTATCCCCATTGTCGGACCGGCCTTCAACTTGTGGCTGGGAATCCGGCTCATCAAGTTGGCGGCCGAGATTGAGGGTGGCCTGCCCCAAGCCCTGCAGTCACAAATGTACTTTAACACTGTCGTGGACTTTGCCATTTCTCTGACGCCCATTCTTGGTGACATTGCTGGTGCCATTTACAAGTCAAACACAAGAAACACTTTGCTGCTGGAGAAGCACTTGAAGAAGAGGGCGGCAGATGCGGTTATACAGGCCCCCAAGATTTAGTTGGTAGCAGGGCTTAGTTTGAACCACTGTTCGGATACAGTGCCGGCCGGCCCCCGCACCAAGCACCAAGGCCCCATCGGCAAGACCGCTCTATGTCTTGCTGTGCCAACCATATAGCTCTTTTGCTCTAACTTTTTATTCATGTAAATCTGCCTGCGCTGCCGCAGCCATAAATAAATTACGACATTAAATCTCAAAGTACAACAATGCAATGTCTTTTTTTGCTCGCGCTTAAATATCATCGATATCGAGCTTGTCATCCTCCTCATCATCGTCATCATCATCCTCATTGTCAAACTCAAAGTTGCACTCATCGTCAGAGCCCTGGCCAAACGGATCAGTCTCGTTGATTCTGGCACTCTCTGGCAGCTCGCCCATGGCCTTGAGCTGGCGGGCCTCGTCGGGGTGGTACTTGAAAATCACGTCGGCAGTATCGTCCTGAAACTCTCGCAGCGACAGCAGAATAATGTCACCCTGAGCAATCCACACCTTCTTTCTCATCTTGCCACGAATGTGGGCAATTCTGCGCTTGCCATCAAAGCACGACGCATCCACGCGTCCGTTGCCCAGCATCTTGGTGACCTGGGCGTATTCTTGGCCCTCTTCCTTGAGGTTCAGTTCGCGCTTGAACTGGTCAGAGTCGTTCTTTCCTCTTCTTCTGTTTTTGCCTCCTTTTCCTTTATTCTTGGGCATTTTTGCTTGCGGTGGAAAGTGAAATAGTGTCGTGACTCAGTTTGCTTAAAAAGGTTCTCATGGGAGGAGGGCCCCATTTGGTGGGTGACCAGTGGAAGAGAGAGGGTCTCCTGGCTCTGCGCTCTGCTCAGAGCCGCAGTCAGTCGATCTGGGGCAGGAAATACATACAGCTGAAGCATTTTCCAAAGCTCTGGCCACCTTGTTGCTATCACCCCCGTCCCAACTGGTCTGCTCTCCCTCTCATCCCCCGCACTCCCGTTCTCCCCCACCTCCCATCCCTCTGAAAAATTCCCAAACCGACACTTCAATTTCACATTGGTATTCTTTCGTAATCCAACAACAGCCCCGATGGACCCTCTGGAAGCCAGAATCCAGTTCAGAAAACTGCTCCACAAGCTCCCTGCTTCCGAGTCCGAGGCCAAAGTTGTCGTTCTATTTATTACAAAGCATCTAGATCTTATCGATGATCTCTACTCCTGCATCCTCGAGGAACTTCCCCAGGCCCACATCAACAACAGAATGAACGTGCTCTTCTGCTTGGAACACATTTGCATATTTCCTCTGCCTTCTGAGAATGAACAGGTCGCACAGTGTTTCTTGCAATTGCGCAAGTGGATTGCTCGCGATCTCAGCCGCATCGTCGAAATGGTCTTGGCCTCGTCGTCCGGCCAGACGGTAATCAACGTCCCAGGTTGCCAGGAGGTTGTCCAGTCTCTGCAAAGGAATGGAGTGATTATGCAAAATGAGGCGCAAAATATTCTGGCAGAAATCGCATCGCATCAAGCGTCTCTGCAAAGTGACTACGGGCTGTTTGACCACGAGAAAAAGACTGAAAATGAAAAAATTCTGCGTCGCATGAATGAAGATCGCGAGCGCACAAAGCGCAAGAAAGAGACAAGCTGGGCAATCGACTATTCTGTGCCCAACTATGAGTTCGATATGCTATGGAACAATGTTTCTGGTTTGACCGAGCTCGATTTGGAGCATATAGAAGAGGAGAATGAAATGTTTGCCAATTCATTTGTTAAATAAAGAGCGCACACACAACTAATAATCTATGCACAATTATCAGTAGCTGAGCTGCAATTCTACGCACCATATCAGTAGTTGCGATGGTATTGGTTGTGGTAGCCTGTCGCACCCATATCCCCTTCTTCATGCAGTAAAGATTGCTCATCTTCGTCGTTAAAACGGTTACTGTCGGCGTCATCGCCAAGGCCACCGACTTGCACAACGCCACGCGAAACATCTTCCTCGTCATACATGTTGGAGCTGGAATGCGAAACAACTTGGCGAAGAGAGTTTGCTGAAGGTACGCCAAGAGCAGCGGGAGAAGGAGATGCATATCCCTGGTAAGGTGAGTATGCTAATCGCTCCATAGGAATAGAATGTGGAGATTGTACTCTGAAAGAGCCTGGAGACTGTGCTCTGAACGAGCCTGGAGACTGCGGACGATAGGCACCTGGCGAGTGCGACCGGTAAAAGAATGAGCTATTATCCGGATCACCACCCAATGGAGATGGTGATTTCACCCGTTCACTTGCATCCTCCATGTATCCGTGTGTGCGTTGCGTACGATAAGTTCTAGAAGATGCTGCGTCACTTCCTGCATACATAGTGCTCTTTTCATATTCATTAGCGACACTTCCTTGTCGACCATCCTTTTTGTCAAAGCTTTGAAGGACCTCATCTTGTACAAGTGGTTCGTTAATGTTTTTCTTGTAGTAATTGAAATTCATATCCTTCTCATCAATGAAGTGATACTCAGAAGGTCCATCGAATCTTTGCAGCTCCTGATATTCTGGGAATTCAGCCATGACCTCATCAATCAGGTAAGACATCTTGGAGTTGATAAGTGGCACTTCGAGCTTCCTCGTAACTGCAGGATTGTTGTATCTGTTTTCCAGAGTGCTCACAAACGAAGAAGTGCCCTCAGAGAAGGAAGAATCCATGATGGCGCGCTCCTCAGGAGATGGAATCATAAACTTGAATCTTGGCAACAATGCCCTGTTGATCCATATCTTGAATATAATCACAGCAAGAATGGTTGGCACTACAGCAATCGAAGTCTGCCATCCAATGCGCGAAAAGATAACCAAGAAAAGGGCTAGCTGCCCAATCACAAGGGAGAAGAGGACACGGTTCACTAACAATGGCCAATAAGCACCATCAGACTCGTTCTTTGTAACAAACATGTAAAGAATCATATACTTTTTCAAGAAAAAGGCCGGAATAAGGTAGAGAGCAAAGATGACGAGAACGAGTGGTTGAATAGTTGAAAAGCAGAGACTCATGGTGCAGTAAAACAAGAGGTAGTTGTACTGCGAAGTGTAGTCAAAGTTTTGCGGCGAAGACCAGAATATAATGTCACGAGGTGTGGCAACTCTAAATCTCTTACGATACTCTCTATACATGAGTGTGAATGCTTGCAAGAGATCGAGAAGGATGCCAATATTACCCTTCAAAATATACACCGTCCAGAAAGAAGAAACATCAACGATGGCTGAAGTCATCTGGGAGCCAATGTTAAGTTCCACAAGGGTGTCTTCACTGAATTTTTCGCCGTTTCCAATAATATCAGCAATCTGTTTGCCTACGTTCCAGACTACCGACAGGATGGAAAAGATAAGGAAGTTATTGAAAAAGAAAAATGCATAAAGCATGCGAATGACGGACTTCTCTCTCTCAACCTTGGTGACTTTGCCTTGCCATTGCGACATGCGTCGTAGCATGGTGGGCAAGATGAGGAAAATCAATGATGAGACGATTGGAGAAAGAATACCTTGAAGGATGTATTTCAAAGCAGGGTTTTCGTTGAGAAAAGTTCCAAAGGGCTTCCAGAGAATCCCGATTCTTGAAAGCTGGGTAAGGAAGCACCCAATGAATGCGTTCGGCACAATCCAGACAATCATCAGCACACAAAAGAAGAAGCGGCCCCAATTTTGTTTCCAGAGTCGCTGAGACTTTGTAAGAACAATATTATTCCACAAAACATTCTCAGGACGAGGAGCAAGATCGACCTTGCAGCCTCCCTTACTAGAGGAAAGCGTCTTGCCTGCGCAGCTCTGGGCGACAATGTGGCACTGCTCCTGAGATGAATAAGAAACAAAGCCAAATGATTTTGTATGGGCAGAGGAAACTTTGGCGCGAAGATCATCGATGCGATCTTCAAGAGACCGCAGTTTCTTGACGTAATACTCGACAGCATCGGCTTTTTTACCAGCAATAAGGTTTTTGTCCTCATTTTCAACCTTGACGAAGATTCGTTTACCATTGGCAATGCGACCGGGCTTGCTCGCATACTTCGCCATGACTTTCTCCAATTTGATTGTGAACTTGAAATGATCCTGGAGCAAAACCTCGAGACCCTTAACGTCACGGCCAATAGCCACGGACTGGATGCTCTGAGAATTGGAAATTCCACCAGCGATTCGGTGAAGTCCCTGGTCCGAGGAATACTTGTTTGGAATATCCCAGAGCAGCAAAGTGCGCATGTAGATGGATTTCTGGTATTTTGGAGAGAAAAAGAGTTTGCGCTTGATGAGGCAAAGCTTGCGGTAGGCGGTCCAGAGGAAAAACATGACGAGGGCCGAGAAGACATAAAGGCAGACCACCAGGCCATAGTACGGACGTTTATCAGCACTCAGCGGCGTCATGATTTGCAAGACCTTGTTGTTATTAGGTGTCATGTTGGCCTTGAGATTGAAGGCAACGTTTATGGGCAGAACCACCAAGCAGGCGAGCAGAGCCAAAATAATAAATAGATTTCTGAGCATTTTGACAAATGTCAGGTACACAATGGCATCGAGGCCGAGGTGCTCTGCATGGGAATCGACATTCACATTCCAGACGTAGGACATCCACTTGAGGCCTTTCTTCCTCAGCGCCAGTGGGGAGTTGAGGCGAGTATTGGGGGAGTAGACATGCGACATGGACGTGTGGACAAAGCAGAAGAAAATGAAGAGAGCTGCAGACAAGCCATATGAGAACCCCAGACCGGTGAGCACCGACTGGACGGACGAGGAGGACTGGTTGAAGGATTCCTGCAGGAGGTCCAGGAGAACGTCGGCCTGATCTCGGGACAAGATGCGGTCTGTGAGGGGATAGCATATCTGGCGAAAGCCCAGAGCAGAAGCCATTTCAAAAACACGCTGGACTAGCAGAAAACTAGCAGAGATTGCTGAGATTTGACTAAGCCGGGGCTGGCTAGGGAGGGGCTGTTTCGTGGACCGGAAATGGGACAGAGAGAGGGGCCTGGGAAATTGTCACGTCGTCGGGGCAATGAATAACCTGGCCGGAGAGGTTGGAAGACAGAGGTGGGGTTATGTCTTGAGGCGAGGTATGTTGAGGCCAGAAAATTTCCAGGCCCTTTTATGTGTTAGGAAGCGCAGCCTAAGCCAGAAGCTGGTGAGGGCGGCAGTTGCGTGCAGAGAAATCAGCAGCCCCAAGCACAGGGGCGGGTTTAGTTGCTGGGGTGCTAAAAATAAGGGGTGCCTGCAGACGTTGCAAGGGATGCGTAGAGGAGAGTAAGGGACAGAGAGAGTGAAGGAGACGTGAGCGGGGAGGTTGGAGGGAGAGGGCTGAGGGGAAAAGACTGTTGAAAATATTTCAACGGTTTTGGGCTCCCGGGCTCTTGGAGACTCGGTAGCTGGACAGTGGCCGACCTGCCAAGTCTGCCCGCGCGACGTACGTTCAGGACCCCACCGCCTGCACGGCATGCCAACGCAGCCTCACAGGTGAGATCATAGGAGCAGAGCTGGACGAAGGCGGAGGATCGCAAATGCCGCAAACGAAAGGTGTCAGTCCAGGATATTTCTAAAAAGTCGCAAATACGGTTTGTGGGGTGCCTCAATTCTTGTTTCTCAGTGCCTCCTCAAGCCTGCACCGGCCAACGCCCGGAACCCGGGCCTGGGTGTCCGCAGAACCTGCATATGTCAAAAATACGGGCCAAAGCGTTTGGCCGCAAAGCCGGGGCCTGTTCCATAACAACCTCGCTTATCCTCGTCAGCTGACTTTGGAGGCATTTGTGTCAGCACCGGAGCGTAATTAGCCTCAATTGAGTGCTAGCGCTGCTATTGAGTGCTAGCGCTGCTAACTTACTTTAGTCCGCCAAGCAGGGCTACTGGACTGGCTGATGGTGGGACATGGTCGGGGCAGCGAGCGGCAGTGGCCGGGGCATACCCAGGTGATTCTATCCACCAGGAGGTGGTAATCCATCGCTTCTGCAGCTCTTTATTGCCCAATTACTAGCTTCCATCTTGCCACTGAGCGCTCGCTGAGCCTCTGCGCGCTTCGCACCCAGTGGGACCCACTAAATTTCACAAAAAATTTCAGTCTCCCCCACAATGTACGATCTCAACGTCGAGTACACCAAGGAGGTGGACAAGTCCCTGGCCATCCTACAAGACCTCGGCTACAAGGTTGTCGCTGTCAATCTAACAACAGACAAACTGCCCTCCTCATGTCCTATCCCCAAGGAGTCTCTCCAATCAAGGTTTCCGAAACTACGAGTCCTCACCCGTCTCACCATGGTGATGAGTGACAAGTCTCAGAATCAGCCCATATCCAAAATGGCTGGTCTGTTTGATTTGCTGGCCGTCCGCCCGCTGTCTGAAAAAAGTCTCCAATCGACTTGTGCGTCGCTCGACGTGGACATTATCTCGCTGAAAATGGATTCGCGACTGCCCTTCTTTTTGCGGCATGGGCCGGTAACCGCGGCTCAGAAACGCGGCATTTTCATGGAAGTATGCTACGCTCAGGGCATTGACCCAGACGCTCGCCGAAACGCCATCACAAACGCCTCCTCCATCTTCCGGGTGGCCCGTATGCGCGGCATTATTCTGTCAAGCGGGGCCTCGCTACCACACTTACTGCGAGCCCCCGCCGATACTGTCAATCTCATGGTTGTTTGGGGACTTAATCAGAAGGCTGCGGCTGAGGCTGTTTTGACCAACCCCGAGTTGGCGGTCAAAAACGGCTATCTCCGTGGACACAGCGCCAAACAGGTGGTTGTGGCGGTGGATGAAGCCCATCAGCCTCAGTCCAAGCGTAAGAGCACTGTGCAGGCCTCTCCTGCGGGGAAAAAGGTGAAAACTGCGTAGCTGTGCCTTGGTTATTCAGTCTCAGTCTGACATCTGTTCATCACCCGCCCGACACCAGGCCAGACAATTCATGCACTCTCCGCATATATTTATTTACAATAGACTACCCCTAGCATTCACCTCTTTCTTCGAATATCGTACATGTACACCGCCTGGCGGAAATACAAGTCGTAGTCAGCGTGGTCCTTGATCTCCGTCACGGTAAACCTCTTCTTGATGGCTTTGAAAAACCTCGAGTCAGCTTTCCGGCGCTTTTTGTACGTCATAAGAATCGGCACGTCCTTCTTCTCGGTCAGATCCAGCATCGTCTGTTCCAGCAGCGGGAATGCCTTCTCGAGGTAAACACAATCCGCAGCCAGAACAAGGTCTGCATCTCGAGCATATTCCGGTAACGGCTGCCCCCAGTCAAGCACAGCGGCCTCCACTGTGCCTTGCAGCTCATTCATTTCAATATTCTGGTTCATGAGTTCAATCATGTTAGGCTGGTCGGTGACCCAGATTTTGACGTCTTTCTCGTTTCGGTACTTTGATCCGACAGCCAGCCCGGCCAGCCCGGTGCCACTGCCCAGCTCAATAATAGTCTTGGCATCCTTCAGCCCGTTTCGGATCAGATACCTCGACAGGAGCTCACCTGCCGGCCACAGCTTTCCGCCGCATCCCGAGGCCCCGCCGTCCTCATAGACCTTTAGGCCTGGATCCAGCAGACCGTCGAAATCCAAGATTGAGGTGCCTAGATTGGTTCTCGGCTGCTCATCGATGTAATTAATCGGCAACGCCTGCTCCTCGTCGTCCATTAGAGTCGTGTCGAGATTGGTCAGTTGGCAAATCTCGAAATTTCATTTAATTAGCGGCAGTTTTTTTGTGTTAAGTCGTCCCGAGGGCCACAATGACATGGCAATTGCCGTGAAAGCAAAACCAACCAAGGCCTGGTTGCAATTAGCAAGCTGTGCAGTTGACTCACATCTATTGAGACTAGAAAAACTACGTGTACACAGCCTGAGCCCATAGAGATGCGTCTGCCGTGATGGCCGGTCCATAGCCAGCAGCACGGCAAGAATGAATAAATACGATAAAAGCCAAAAGTCTAAGCGTCTCCTGTACGTCTAGAGTTGCATGCGACGATCTTGATCTTGTCCGCAACAACGCTTTCGCCTCCGTCCATCTTGAACGATGCGTCCTTCACAATGAGCGTCCACACGTCATCGCAACATCTGTACGTGTTGAGGTGTCCCTTGACATGAAGACGAGACTTGACAGTCTCTCTCAGCTGATCGGTCATGACCTGATCAAAGTGCTTGAGGATTGCCATAGCTAGCTGTGGCGTTATGGACTCATCTCTGAGAGTTAGTAAGCAGTTTACAAGAGCAAAATCGGCCACAAATAACGCAGCAACGATACTTACGTGACCAAGTTATCCAAGGCATCTGTCAGGGCCGCTCCAATAGAGCTTCTTCTATACAACTCATAATATGGAACTGCCGAAGACATGGCCAGAGCAGTATTTATATTGGTGAAGGGTAGGAAGAGAGGGGTGGCTGGGATCGATAAGGCCCACTGTTCTGATAATTACGCTGTGTGCTGGGATATACAAAGGCAAAGGCCTACTAGAAAGTGCCACTGGGCATGTCAGCTGTCTCAACTAATCGACTATTTGTGGGAGGACTATAAGCTTCTAATTCTGGACTCCAAGACAAAACTCAAGACACCGACTCTCGCTTACCAACCACAACGGCATACAAGAGCCATGTCGTCGGTCGTGTACTACAGATTTCGGTCGCAAAAGGAGCCCTCGCGAATTGCTTTTGATGGCACGGGAATAACTGTCTTTGATCTCAAGCGCGAAATTCTTGTCGCAAACAAAATCGACTCTGCGGCAGACACATTTGACCTCCATTTGAGCAACCCAGACACCAAAGAGGAGTACGAAGATGACACCGAGGTTATCCCAAGATCCATGTCGGTTATTGTCCGCAGATCACCGCCGTCGCGGCCCGGAAGTAAGGACAGTGCTATAAAGTACATCAATGGCGCAGGCCCATCGCTGTCCATGTCTTCCAAAAACGCCGGTCGCCGAGAAGACATTAAAAAGTCGGCAGTTGCTGGAAAGTCTGATGGAGTTCCTTCCTCGGGGTCTGCGGCAGCGATTCCGGCGAGCTCTGCTACCTCGGAAGAAGACCGAATCTCTGCCATGTTTGCTGCTCAGGGCGAGGCTTGGAAAAACACGCAGGAACACATGGCTACCGCTGCTCCTGTGTATTACAATAATCGGGCTGCTGCGAATGCCCCTGATCACCCGCCCCCAGCCGGATATCTGTGCCACCGGTGCGGAAAGAAAGGCCATTGGATCCAAGCATGTCCAACGAATCAGGATCCAAACTGGGAGGTCAAACGGGTAAGAAGAACCACGGGTATTCCGAGATCCATGTTGCGAACTGTGCAAAAGCCTGAGGGCGAAGAGGCCGGAGGAAACTATCTTGTCAACGAAGATGGCGAGTATGTGGTTGCCGTTGCCGATGACAAATCCTGGGAAAAGTTCCAGACAAAGCGCAAACAAATGAATGACATGTCTCAGGTGCCTGATGATCCAGAGCTTGCCGACCCAATTTCCAACAAGCTTTTTGTGGAACCTGTCAAGACTCCTTGTTGCAGCAAGACATACTCCAAAGACAGCATCCAACAAGCACTGCTGGACAGTGACTTTGTGTGCCCTAACTGTAAAACGGAGGAGATTCTGTTGGACCAACTGGTCCGCGATGAAGACATGGAGAAGCGGGTCAGCGAGTACAAGGAGAAACACGGCATGACGGAGGAGGATACTGAGTACAAAAGGGCAAAAGGAGACAAGGACGACACCAACGTGGATGTAAATAATGTGCCTTTCATTCCTCCGTTCATGATGCCAGGCATGCCATTCATGCCGCCACCACCCTTTTTCATGATGAATGGCCAGCAGGGGGCAAACGCTGTCAACGCTGCAAACGCTGTGCCAGCTGCTAAGGCTGAGGTGAAGGAGAAATAAGCTATTACACGAACATCCAAATATAATTCCTAATGCATGCTTACGACTTTCCACTCTCATTTTTGATCAATGTACGCATATATTCTATAGATGTAATGAACTACTTACCGTTATACTCGACTACTGCATATTTACCAGAGTAAAGCCACTGGCGAGATTCCTCTTCAGGTCGCAGCTTTGCCCACTCTTCGCATACTCTTTCAAAGGTACCCTTCTCGAGTCCAGCAATGGTGTCAGCCTTAGTAGTACGCAAAGCCAAAATGTTGACATCACCTTCCCCAAAACCACCAATAGCAGTCTTGAAAGGAGTGGCTGGATCCCAAGCAACGTCAGCCAGCAACTTTCTGTAGTTCAGATCTCCCTTGAAAAGTACCAGGCTGGACTCTAGGAGATCCTCATATACCTTCTTACCGGCACCAGTGGGAGTGATTTCATGGAAAGAATGGGCTGTGGTCCAAAACGGAGATGTTCTGATGATAAGCTGACCCTCACCATGATAAAATGCCAGCTTCTCGGCAACCTTGGTCCTGCTAGAATTGGATGTCTTGAAGAAAGATGAGTCAGTTAGAAAGCCAAACACCTTGGGGATGTCAACCGGCAGAACATCAGACACAAACCAAGGCATATTTTTGGGATGTAGAACAATAGTCTCAGCCAATTGAGAATCAAGCAAGAAAAGAACAAGCATAAGATCCGCATAGAGTTCGAACCCCGAATTATCAAGCACAATGTCGACGCGCTTTCCAGGCCTGACTTTGTCAGTCAATGCAAGGTAAGCCTTGTCAATGTCATTTACTAGAATGTTGGCCTCGTTTTTCTTGCGTGACTCTGCACCCTGGAGAGACTTGATGTCCTCAATGGACACATTGGTCAACAATGATAGATCCGTAGCATTCCCCCAGAGAGAGATATCAATAAACTCGTGAAATAGAATTTTGAGAGCTTCGGGAGAAATGTCTTTGAGCTGTTGCTCCAACTGGGTGTATCTCACTGCCAACTCGTCCACGCCGTCTTGAGAGTTTCTGAATGTCTCGTCTTTTTGGCGCGCAAACAAGTCGTAAGATCTCCACAACTTTGTCTGCTCAAAAAGAGTGTGAATGTAGCGATAGAGATAGCACTCGGAAAAAAGCCACTCAGCTTCCAGCCATTTCTTGCTCTGCTTAGTTTCCAGCTGCGCATTGTAGACTTCGCAGTCTGGGGCTGTGATTGGCAGAGGCTCCAGCTCCTTATTGTGTTCAATGGCGTATTTAAGCTCGACTAGTCCACGAATTATTGCTTTCCCTTCGGCCATTTTGTCGCCATCTGATTCGTTCACAGTTCGGTGGACATCGTCGATTGCCTGAGTGACAATTACTGGCCATCGCTTTCTGGCGGAAACGTAGGCAAATGATGCCTTGTCGTTATTCAGATATGGGGGTGGAAGGGTCATTGTAGTAGGTGTGTTCTAATATTTCAACGTTGCGCAGAGATAATGTATTCTGTGATTTCCGGCGCTCGTTTATATAGTGGGGCTGTAGGAGGGGCATTGTGGTGGGGGGAGCTCAGTGTAATAGGCTGGCTGGCGACTCGAATAGTGGAGATTAGGATGACACTGATTAGAAAAAGTAGCCGATAGACTTAGCATGCAGAATGGATTATCCTATAACTGACCAGTGGCCAGTCAAAAAACGGTCCACTGTTCTGTTTTCCGCCTTTCTCTCACTCCCCTCCCACTAGCCCACAAGGTGAAATCTCCAGTAGTGACTGCCACTACAAAGCTTCCAGAAGGCTCACAGAAGGACAAGCTAAGCACACATTCCAGAATCCAGACTGTGGCAACTTCATCATTGACAATCCAGCATTTCCATTTGACCCACCACTAACCATGTCTTTGAAAGATGAGTTTCAAAAAGCTAAGCAGCTGCTGAGCTCAGCAGAGAGCTCCCCACTTCATAGATCGTCCTCGGAATACCAGGACCTCGTCCACCAGACCATCGAGGCCTTCGAGCACTGTCGAGAGCAGGTCCAGCAACTTGCCATGTTCTCTGTAAACGAGACTTTAGAGGATATCACTACTTCAGAACTCCAATATCTCGCTGTTGACTACTATGTCGGTATGGCATATGAGATGAGCACTGACAGAAAGGAATCGGTGCCCAGGACAGTCAAGAGTCTGATAGAGTATCTGGTCCTCTTAGACACGTATAAGATTTTACCTGTGCACGAGTCGCGACTTGTCAAGCTGCTTCAATCGCAGGGCATAGCTGGCCTGACTGCGGGTGACGCTGTTGCCCGCAGAGCTGACAAAATTGCAAGATACAAACTCGAAAAGGAGCTGAAAGCAAAGATGGAGAGCTTTAAAGATAATACGGACGATGAAATTGTTCGCAAGGTTGCTCTGGGTCAGCTAGGGCTCTTTGCTCTCAAGGCTTTCACGCTGCTTGATGGCCTGGAGCTCGAAGTGCACATGCTCAAAATGCAGGCAGAACAGCAGCAACGTGCTGGATCAGGCCCTGCTGATGAAAAGGATGACAAAAGAATATCCGATGACAAGAAAAGTAGTTACGTCACGGTTGATGGTGGAAAGCGCATTGAAGCCCCTCTTCTCACGAGAGACGGCAAGATCAACCGACCTTTCACAATTGTGTCAGCAAAAGACCGCAACGAAATTAAGAAAAAAGTGAAGGGCTTCGGACAGTACATGCCAACAATGACAGTCGAGGAGTATCTCGATGAAGAGATGAAGAGAGGCGGCATAATTTCTGGCGGTGGAGAAGCCTCGGCAATGCCTGAATCTGAGGATGATGAAGATGACCCCAACAAGGCAGATATTGAGACGATGAAAGCTAGAGACTGGGATGAATTTGTGGAGAATAATCCTAAAGGATCTGGTAACACAATGAATCTGGGGTAAACAGGGACAACTAATAACTAACACTATTTATCGTTTGCAATAAGATAGGTTCGAAAATTTGATACGCGATCGCTACCTCTACTGAGGGGTATTGCACTTTCACTATCTGCATCCGGATTGAAAATTGATTGAGCTGGTGCAAGCTGCTAGCGTCAGAGCTCCCTGATTTGTATAGTTCTAGAACCGAACCTTTCTCTGCTCCGCTATGTGTTCGTTGTGCTCACCGTTCACAATAAATGTACATTAGAATAAATAAAAAGTCAGAAATTTTTTGCCTTAATAGTTTTTTGCAATGTCTGCCATCATTGACATGACGGTATCTGCATGCTTGTAATTCAACAACCCAGGTGTAGTTTGGGGACGCAGGGGAATGCACATATCAGTTGTATGACCCACAAGTGCGCGAAGCATGACGTTGTGATAAGGAGTTCGGACATGATGATCATGATCATCAGCCTTCTCTGTCTCAGCGGAATGGTCTGCTTTTAAGATGTTTGCGGGGAACGTCATCTGTTGGTCTGGTGGGAAAAGCATGGCAGAATAAGGGATGGCCGAAGGAAAATGAAGACGATAAGCACCGTCGATATGTCCTAATGTCATACGTTTTGATATCAAATCTGCTGGCTGTTCGGGAGCTATTCTGGTGAGGGAAATCTGCTCTGGGTTTAAGCAACCTGGATAGGCGAGCATGTTGGAAAGCCTATCGCTGCACACTGCGACAACGGATTCATCAAGCACTGACGGAGGTACAAAGTAGACATGCGACGAAGTATCTGGAAATTCCTCCTCCAAGGCTAACAAGGCGCTCTCATAAAATTTGCGAGCTTTGGCGTAATCCTGGGAGCGTGTCCGATACAAATCACCAGCACGATCTGCAGCTTCTTGAAGCTTCCCGTGGTTTCCAGCAGCCAGAGCTGAGGCAGCCAGCTTTTCCCACACCAACAATGTCTTGCGAGTCTCTTTCTCCAGCGCCTGCACACGCAACCAGACCGCAGCCATCCAGTGCGGATAGTGGTTTTCGCACCACTGCTGGGCTGCATCGCTAAGTATATGGATTAGAGGACTTAGCTTTCTCATTATACTTGTCGATTCATTCGTGTCAGGAGTGTCTTTTGGGGCCAGGGCCAAAGTATGTAGCAGCGTCATTGTCTTTCTGATCGCCGGCTCAAGCCCAGTGTGGTCGTCCAATCCATACACGTCCAGTTCATACAGGGCATCCAAGCTTGCCATGAGGCCAATGGTTGCACCTAACACGCTCATTTTGGCCCATATTAGGTACACCACTGCGACTATGGTTTCATCAAAGTAATTGGCAGTGTTTTCAGAATCATCACTGGCAGAGTTTTCGACAAAGATCTCATCAATAAAAAATCGCACCACGTGAAGCCCTGCCAGAGATCTATCCGGGGCTGTTATTTGTCCAGGATCAACGCCACAGATGACTAGCATTTTGTCGTCGGTTGGCATTTCATGGTTTGATTGATGCCGGAAGAAGCGTTCAGCCCGGAGTAGTCTGTAGATTGACTCGAAGAAGTCATCTGTGCCTTTTATACTCCAGACTTCCTCCGCCGGATTGTCTAGCATTTGTAAAGCAGTGCTAGGGTCCGATGTGGCTTGTCTCAGTGGGGTGGACTCTGCCGGTGGTGGTCGCTCTAGTGACTCGGAGGTCCTCCAGTAGCTCAGCAGTGGGTCAGCAGTGGGCGACTCGACGGCTTCACTGAGGGTTGAGTGGGAGCAAGAGCACGGCTGGTGGACGGACAGAGAGTTTGCGCCACGAGGGTTGCCGTTGAGATTGCCGTAGAGTGCCCTGAGAGCAAAAGCGTATGGATCCCCCCCCCCCCCCCCCCCCCCCCCCCCCCCCCCCCCCCCCCCCACCCCCACCCCCCCCCCCCCCCCCACCCAACCCCCCCCCCCCCCCCCCCCCGTCATCCCCCCCCTCCCCCCCCCCCCGCCCCTCCGGC
>JAKTYB010000080.1:0-40109 GCA_030561725.1 Grinbergsozyma bentonensis | reverse complement strand
CCGATCCTGCTGCAGCTCCCCCTACGCCGATCACCCCCACGTCACCACCTCCTTTTTTTTTTTAGTAGTCCCCTCTCTTAAAAAGGCGTCCACACCAAAGCTTGCTTCTGGAGCAGCTCCCAGTCCGCTTAACCCCAGTCACTGTCGTGGCGCCCCACAGGCCGCTGAACCTCCCAGTCGCAAGACAAAATTTCAACCCTCACAACATTCACAAAGATGGTCAAGGTCACCCCTGTTTCTGAGGCCGCTGCTGCCCAGAAAGACGAGTCTGCTTTCACTCCCTCCACTCAAGAAGAGTTTGTCGACACCGACTCAGAGGTTTCGGACGTTGAGGACGACGACTACGTTGACGAGACGCTTGCCGAGCGCATCATTGCCCTCAAGGACGTTATTCCGCCAGAGTACCGCTCTTCGGTTGCTAGCACGGCCTCCTCCACACTGTCGCTTGCCAGGACCGCTGTTGCGAACGGTGGCAAGGTCATGTGGGCCGTCATCACGTCGTCGCTTCTGCTCGGCGTGCCTCTCTCGCTCTCCATTCTGTCTGAGCAGCAGCTCGCCGAAATGGAGAAGGAGCTCAAGGTCAACCAGTCCACCAATGATATTCTGGCTCCAGGAGCCGAGGGCTCTTTCCAGCAGCCCCAGATTCCTGGTGCCGTGGCCAACTAAGCCGACTGCATTGCCAGGGCAATCTGAGTGTATATAGCGAAGCGCATTTACGCACGTTGGGTGCGGATGCCGGCATTTATAGGATTATAAATAATGCCCATGATGATCTATAAGGCACTTGATGCTAGGATTGAAAGGTAGCTCAGCCGACTGCAGTCGGCTGAGCTGCCAGGACGCGACAGCCTACAAATACTCCACCTTGTAGGCCCCATGGTCAGGTTCCAAAATCACGTCCCGACCCTTGATAACCTGCAGCTCGGCATTCTTCATTGTTTTCGGATCGCCAATCTTGGACCCGTTCGGATTGAGGGCCCGCGAATGCTCGTACGTGAATTTGACGACTTTCTGCGTGACAGTCAGCGTCTCGTTGAGAGCGTCGGCCAGAGGATACTCAGAGCTGGACTTGAGCGCCTTGTAGAGCTTGTCGATCATCATGGAAGCAAAAAAATCGCCTGTGCCGGTGAAGTACGAGTCCAGGGCGTCGTACGCAAGCACAAACGGCTTCTTGCCAAAGGAGGAGCCAAACGAGTAGAGCTTGCCAGACTCGGACTCGAACGAAACAGAGGAAATCACAACGTGCGGGAGGTTATATGTGGTGTGGAAATACTCAATGGCCCTGAGAGCGTCCTGCTTGGATTTGAGTTTGATGCCAGTCAGTGTCTCCACCTCAAACCAGTTTGGAGTGATTAGGGTGACACACCCAGACTCGAGGATCTTCTTGTAGGCCGCCACAGCGTCTGCAGAGACGTAGAGCTGGCCCTCGTCGCCGAGAACAGGGTCCATCAGCCATACAAGGTGTGGGAAGCGCTTACGCAAATCGGCGCCGATTTCAGCCACCACCTGGACTCCCTCTGCGGAGGAGATGTATCCGGTGAGGAGAGCGTCGTACTCAAAGCCCACGTTGCTGAGACCCTCGTAGAGGGTCTTGATCTCGGCTGCAGTTGCCCTTTTGCCCTTGAAGGTGCCGTAGCCGGTGTGATTCGACAGTTCAACGGTGTTGAGGGCGTCCACATCCCAGCCTAGCAGCTGGAGCGGGAAAGTGGCTGCCCGATTGCCGACGTATCCGTGGACTACGTGGCTCTGAATCGACAAAACAGAGGGCATGTGTGGGGGAGTAGAGGGAGAGGAAGGGTTTGGTCCGGCGATAAGTGGGAGAGTGTGCATGGCCGGTGATAGCGGGTGGAGTCCGGGAGGGAGGAGGGATGGTGGTACGGGCAACGAATGGCTGGAAATAATCATCACAAGCAGGGCTGGCAGACTCTGACTAAGTGCTGGCCGCTAGTGCCCGCCGTCACTAGGCCGTCACAAGGCTAGCCTGGCAGTAAGCTCTACCAACTGCCGCCCGCAGCCTGCCCGCCGCGGCTACTTGCTAGTTGCTCCGTGTCTGGGTTCCAGGGGCTCGGCCTGTAGCCGCCTCTAGCGCTGGGGAGTGCCCAGCCGCCGCCACGGGTATCGCCATGGCCCTGGACACAGCTGCGTTTTGACCAGTTTACGCCACACAGCTGTCAAAATCTTATTTTTGAGACTGCCCCCAGCCCTCCACCTCCACCGCGCTCATTATTTCTATGCTTTGCTCTGCAAGGCGTGTTTCAAGACTGCGCAGTGCCCAGCCCTGAGACAGCCACTACAGATTCTTGGGTGAGATCCTCTCAAAAGCAAAATCCCTCTTTTCGTTTCTAGTCCGTTCTTCTTCTCTTTTTCTGTCCTTCCGTCCTTTTTCTTCTCCCTCTCTCCTCTCTTCCCTTCTTTTCCCTTCTCCTCTCCCTTCTCACCTCCCTTCTCCTCCCTCTGTCCTCCCTCATCCCCTCCATCTCCCGCCCCAACCCGCCCAGCCCTTCACCTCCACGCCAACCTTAAAATCTCCCCCACCTAACACATCACTTGTCCACACGAACAGGCAACTGCGCAATCCGCGACAAATAAAGGCTCCCCGAGCTCCATCTTAGCCTCACATATTTGTCAGCCAGTTTCAGCTCTCCAGTGCCTTGCCAACTTCCCCCACCGCCCTGCCCCCCTGCCCCCCCCCCACACAATGACACTTAAATACTCACTCAACGTTGAGTACCCCGTTTTTGACGCCACTTTCATCGATGACAGCCTCTTCGCCGTCGCTGGTGGAGGTGGAGAGGGCAAGAACGGTATCAAAAACAAAATCTCTCTTCTGAAGGTGGTCCCTGGCTGGATGAAGGAGGTCTCTGCGCTTCAGCTGGAAGACCACGAGGACAACCCCATGTCGATCGCCTACTCCAAGGGCCTGGTTTACGCCGGAATCAACGAGGCATCGGCTACCCGTAGGGGCAACAAAAATGCCCATCTCCGCACCTACCAGCTCACAACCAAAGTCGCTGACGACGAGAAATACGAAGCCCTGCATCAGATCTCAGCTGAGCAAATCTTTTCCGCTCAGCACGTGGACGAGTACCAAAAGGTTACCAAGGCCTCTGCCGACGGTGAGTCTCTGGCCATCATCTCTTCTCACAAGGTGCTTTACCTCCTCAACAACAAGCTCAAGGTAGAGTCCGAGTTTTCGTCAACCGAAGAAATTGTCGACTGTGCCTTTTCTCCAGACTCAAAGCGTCTTGCCTACTGCACTGCCTCCACCATATACGTAGTGCCTGTGGACGGTGACCCCAAGGCCAAGGAGATCAAAATCGAGAGCCCCAAAAAGGCCAATCAGTTTGCCAAAATCCGCTACGTCTCTGACAATCTTATCGTGGCCGGTCTCAACCTGCCTAAGCGCTCGGGCGTGGTTCTTGCCAAAATTGATGTGAAGCGTCAGAAGTTCACCAAATCGCGCACTTTCCAGAACCTCAAGGCGATTACCGCTATGGATGCCGGTGACAGACTGATCGCTCTTGCCTCCCCTGACTGTTCAGTGGCCATTTTCTACACCAGCACTTTGCAGGTCAAAACTCTCATGAAGAACGAGCATGAATTTGCTGTCACCTGCTTAGCATTTAATGCCCCACAAACTCTGCTGGTATCTGGCTCCATTTCCTACACGGTCAATGTCCTCGAAATTCCCAAACAGAGTGAATGGGGTTTAAGGACTGGAACCGTCGTTTGGTCTATTCTGTCCATTGCCGTGATTGTCGGTCTCGGCGTTCTGCTGCAATTTTTCATCAACAGACAGCTGCTTGATTCTATCATTCCTAGCCGTTTATCTGACACGCTTGAGGACTACGGCGTTCTAAAACCATTGCTTTCTGAACAGACCACCACGTCTAGTACCCCGTCTATCCCTGTTGATGTCGATGACCTGGCAACACCAGACATTTCTGTGCATGCTACCGAGGAGGAGAATCCGACTTCTGTTGACCCGGTGCCAACCTCTGAACTTGAGCCTGAGCTGCCTCAGGATGCCACCGAGATTCCTGAGACGGCTACTGATTACTACAGAACCGTGGCCCCAGAGGATGTTGAGTCGCCCTCGAATGCTGACTATATTGTGGAGCACACTTCTGTGGAACCCGCTGGACCCACCGATGAAGCTGAGGATCCTGCAGCTGATATTGAGGAAGAATTTTTCGACGCTGTGGCTGATACTTATGATGATGCACCTGTAGTCGAGAGCGAACCTGAGCAAGAGACTGCTGAAGAACCAATTGAAGAGGACGTTTTTGACGGCACGGAGGAGGATGTGTACGTTCCGGCTGGAGAGGAAGATGCTGCTGTTGAATCTGAAGCAGAACCAGAAGCAGAACAGGCCATTTCTGAAGCAACGGAGACTGCCACAGGAGAGGATGATACTGATACTGGCGTTGCTCCTGAGCCGACTGAACCTGCAGTTATAGATGAGGACCAGTTGGAAGCTGGCGCGGAATCAGTTGAATCTGAGACGTTCGAGTTGCCCACCGAGCAAGGGACTCCGATCCCAGAGACCGAGGAGCCCTAAGCCAAGCACAATCTGACTAAACGGCCTAATTCCTTGGAACTAAAAAAGAGCTTTGGGTACATTTTATATAGCTAGGCCACTTGCGGTGAAAAAAAATACAAGTAATTTACCAGCACTCCAGCTTTCCATTTCGTACCTGGTCCCTGGCAGGGCCATGCCTCGAGTCCCTCATCCCCGGCACAGCCGCGCTTTCTGTCCCAACTCGATAAAGCCACTTCGAACCCAAAGTTTCAGAGCAAACTTGAACTTGCAAGAAATGTCTAGGAAGAGACGTAAGTAACCCAATGCGACAAGGGTTTCAGGAACTTTACTAACTCAGAATATAACGACTTTGATGGCTCCAGTGGCTACAATGGAGGAGGCCCTGGCTATCATTCCGGTGGGCGAGGAGGTGGAAGAAACAGCCGAGTTTATGACCGCCGCCAGCGGCCCAGAAACGATACCATGGAGAAAGTGTATGGAATTCGCAAAGATATTGTTGAAATTGGCGAACCCTCTCGAAAAATACGGACCTCGGCAATGATTATGCGACTGGCCGACGAACTCGCGTCCCATGGGGAGGAGTTCAAAGCAGGCTTGTTGCCTACGCTAAAAGCCACCATTGTGGAGCAGCCTCACAAAATCCCGCTGTTGGCTACAGCAGTTGAAATCGCTTCAAATCGGTCGGACTTTGGCGTAATAGTCCTGGACTTTGTGCAGCTCGAGCTTCAGGGTGCTTTGGAGGCCGGTGATTACAAGGCTGTCAAACCATTGCTGCGGTTTTTGGCCACCCTGGAGGATATTATTGACGGCAGTGCCGTCGAAAGTCTTCTTTTGCTATTATTGGAGCGTGCCACGGGATTATCAGACGCTGTGCGCCAAGCTGTATTTATCTCAGTCGCTATGGCTGTGCCATTTCTCAAGTCAGCGGAGTCGAAAACAATCGTCTCGGAAGCTGTACGGGACTTTGACGTTCCAGACCTGAAAAATGAGGCTGACTTGCAATTTTTTGGTGATAATGTTCCCTACACTGCCAAGACCTTTATCGAGTGCGTCAAGACCGCCTTCGCGGCCCCCATTTCAGAGTCAACCAAGTATGTGTTGAGCTATGCGGATATCATTTATCAGGTTAATAACGGCCAGTCAAGCCGAAAGATTTCAACCACCCCTGTGGAGGTCCCTGATGAGCTCGTCGAGCCGCCCAAGAGTCTTCAAAGATATCTTGTGGAACCATATTCAACGTCCAGTCACGGGATTCCAACTGTGCCCAGCCCAGCATCCTATTTTGGTGTCATTTTGACAGATATTGCACAAGATATCTGCAATAACCTGGACTTTAACCGCAAAGAAGTTGCGCGCCAGCTGCTCATATTGGACTTGTTTTTCCCGGCATCAAGGTTTGCTGAGCCTGGTGTGCCTTTTGACCAACTTGAGGAGTTGGCAGATCGCGGTATGCCCACGTACAAGGTCGAAGATTGTGCACTTAACGCCACTTTGAATGGGCTGTTTGCCCTGCCTCAGCCTCCTCACAAGGCGCTGTATTATCACTCAGTGCTTTTCGAAGCATGCTCCATGGCGCCGCACGCCGTGGCGCCTGTGTTTGGCAGAGCAATTCGCTTCTTTTACGCCAATCTCTATACTCTAGATGCTGAACTGTTTTACAGGTTCCTCGATTGGATGTCTCACCATTTGAGCAATTTTGATTTCAACTGGAAATGGGAAGAATGGGCCCAAGATGCTCGTCTCGATTCTCTGGACCCTAAGCGTGTGTTCATAAAACAGCTTCTGTTGAAGGAGGTTTGTCTGTCGCAGGCCAAGAGAATCAAGTCGTTGTTGCCGTCGGAAGATTTGGCAGCACTTATTCCCGAACCGCCGACGGAATCTGGTTTTGAGTATGGAAACAACGAATACAGTGAGCCTGTTCAGGCTCTGTTTGCTGCCATGAAGGGTAGTGACGAGACAGCTCAAAGCGAGGCGTTTGAGGCATTACGAGACTTTGTGAATGAGAAGAGTATTGGTGGGTCTGTGGAGGTTTCTGACGCCACACTAAGTGAGGCTGTAACTCAGTGCCTTTGTGAGGTTGGCGCGCGGTCGTTGACGCACAGTTCCAATGCTGTTGTGCGTTGCAAGAAGATTCTAGCAGAGGTTGAGGACAAGAGGCAGATGATGAAGACCGTGCTGGAGTACTGGTTTGCCGAGCCAAATCGGGCGCATCTTGTTATTCAATCACTTGTGCGAGAGAAGATCATTTCTGATTCTGTGGTTATAGAGTTTATTGTCGACTCTGAGGATCTTGTGTCGGCTCATGGGTGGGCACTTGTGCAACAATTGATGGAGTGGAACCATCCTCTAGCAAAGCAAGTTGAAGAGAGCATCTCTGCGAAGTGGACTGAAGACGGCTGGAAACAATGGTGGGGATCACGTCTTGTTAAGAGCGTTAGACGGAGACAGGATCTGTGGAAGACAGTCGACGAGATGAGACAGGTGGAGGAAGAGCGCGAGAAGGAGAGGCTACGGAAGGAGGAGGCTGAAGCGCAGGCCAAGGCTGAAGCTGAGGAGAAGGCAGAGCAGGCTGCTGCGGCGGTCAAAGCTGAGGCGGCGGAAGCTGAGCGCGCAACCGAGGCTGCAGGTGAGGCTGCCGGAGAGGCAGCCGACTCAAAAATGGAGCAGGCCGTGATGGAGCAAGTTGTAGCTGGCTCAGCTGGCGGCGTTGAGTCCGTGCCTGACGATGATGGCGGGGCGGCCTCGATGCAGGATTAGTAAATTAAGGCTTGTTGGGACGCACTCGGCCCGAACGATTAATGCACGTTGACAGTTGCCTTTTTGTTTTTTGTTAGCTAAAGGGGGCTTGCTGCCGCAGGCGTGTGGCGCTGATCACTCGTATAGCTGGGCCCAGGGCAAGATGAGCCTGGTGATGGGCAGAGCGGCAGGGCGGCGGGGCGGCGGGGCAGCCTGCAGTGGGTGGAGTGTGGAGAACTAGTGTGGAGAAGGAGTGCGGAGAGGGGAGAAGAAGAGAACAAGAAGTGAGAAGAAGGAAAAGGAGACAGATTCAGAGCCTTGGTGTGAAGATATTTCACGAGCCTGAAGCTTTCTGCCCGATTCGGCGATCTATGTAAGCTAATGGCCATCTCTGGGGACTCTAAGATAGGATGCAGCTACATGCGGGCAAAACGGCCAGTAAGCATGTAGGCCCAGCTTTGCTCCGGTCCGCGTGGGCTCAATTTCTTGGTTGTCCCTGCGATTGGCAAATTGCTCCGTCGTCTTGCACCGCCGCCCGCCGCCAAGCACTGCTCACTGGCAGCTTAGGCGGCCTCTCATTAGCTTCCATTAGCCCAGGGGCCTGCACCACGCTGCCCTAGCGGGGACACCTAGCAACATGGTGGTGGGAGCCGGCGGCATGTCAGCAATTGGGCCGGCATGGTAGCGGTTGCTGTGTGTGGCAGGTGTTTTGATTGGCTGTAAGAAACGGAGTGGAAAAGTGAAGTGGAGGTGCTGGGCGGAGGGGCCTAGCGGCGAGCTGCTGAGCGGAACTGCAGCAGCCTATGGTCTGCCAGGGCCCCCGCCCAAAGCGGCCTATCATGGCTGGCCAAAATCTCGCCAACAGCCGCAGCCCCACGACCCCACCAACCGCCCGCCTGCAAAAATGCCTCTGCCCAAACACGGCGCTCTACGCCAGCGGGTATAAAGTCTGTTGCCGCCCGCCAAAAAGTGCACTTGTCTTCCAACCGTCCCATGTAATGCGACGATTTCTGTCGGACGTAGGATCCGAGTCCGAGGAGTCGGCCATCACGACGCCGAGCCTGGCGTATATGGCGCCGCCACTGAGCAGCGACCCGCCATCGCGCACAAACTTCTCCCCAACCACGGTCTGCTCGGGCGACTTTGGCTCTGGGGCACCGCCCCGGGGCGTGGCCTCCGAGGTGATTATCCGCGAAATGTCGGAGCTCATGTTTGGCCCGCACGGCCGCGAGCCAGTCAAGCTGGCGTCCAAAAAGGAGGTCAGGTGCTTCAAAATGTACATGCAGAATCTCGCAGACATGCTTGAGGGCCTCAGCGACATTCGCCTCTACCGCACGCTCATCCCGTGGCTGGCCCTGCGCGACGATCTTGTGCTGCTTGCGGTGCTGTGCGCCGGGACCTTTACGGAAAAACGGCTGGCCGGCGACGACGAGGCGCTGGGCCAGCGCGCAGAGCTGCTGTACGACACCTGCAGGCACATGATTGCCGAGCGCAGCGGCGGTGCGGGTGCGGGTGCGGGTGCGGGAGGCGACAGCGGGCCCATGACCCCGCACGGCATGGTGACGGTCGTCATGGCCGAGGTCTGCCTCAGCATGTACCTCTATCTCGACCGCAGCAAGTGCGAGCCCGGGCTGGACGGCCTTGTGGAGCGCATTGTGCACGTGAGCCGTTCCGTGCGCGAGTACGGCCTGCGCGAGAAGTCGTACGGCACGTTTCTCGCCGTAGCCGGCGCCATCAACATTATTGTGGAGTCCTCCATCGAGCTGTCGGCCCGCACGGAGTCGGACATTTACCCGCCGCTGCGCGAGCTGCTCGACGACTCCATGCTGCACCCCGCAGCGCCGGCCTCACCGCTCTCCACATCTTGGCACATTATTGAGATGCTCCACATGGTTGCCGCAGCGCTGCACCTTAAGGCGGCCACCGCGCATGTGCCGACGCTGGACGCGCTCTACGCAGACGTTCTCTACCACCGTGACGCGTTTCCCGACACGCTGCGGCCGGTCGCCTTTTACTATAGCGACCAGTCCCCGTTCCCCACCGTGCACCTGCTTGACGTGGGCGCCTGCTACGCCAACGTGCACAGCTACTTTGCTGCGGTGCTGCTGCTCGACCACCCGGCGCGCAAGCCGCTGACGGCAGAGCAGCACGAAGAGGTGCAGCAGCAGTGCCGCATTCTGATCGGCATCATCTTGTCCAACTTTGACCTCAAGGCGTGGACCCTTTATGCATGGGCGCTGCGAAGCGCCATTTCGCGCCTGTCGGATACCAATGAGCGTATTCTGGCGCGCAACCACATTTCGCTGCTCATGCGCGAGTTTCGATATGACCATCTGCTAGAGGCCACACTCGAGCAGCTTTAGATAGCATAGGAATGGTAGATAGCCATTATTGTATTGATTCAACTAGTGCCGGCACGGTCGTTCTCAACCCTCTATGGCCGCCACTGTCCAAAGGGGTGGGGCACAGCCCCACCCTTTTCCCTCCATAATCCCACCTCGCTGTGAAAATTAACTTCACCTCACAACATGGCCTTCACTCTTTCGGAAGATACCAAGGTAAGTGACCTGCTCTTTGCTCGTTGTTTTTAGCTCTAACGCAGGAAAGAATCAGCCGTCTTTTGGACGCCAGCAGAGTCGCTCTGCACTACGGATGGATTCCGTTCATTGTCTACCTGGGCTGGACTCAGTCTGTTCCGCGCCCCAACCTCATTAGTCTTCTGACTCCTCTTCCTGTCAACTAGGCTGATTGTATATAGATAATATCATTGTTCTGATTGTGCTGAGGCCCGGTGGTACGTGTTTTTTTGGTCGCACTTTTACCTTTGGTGCTGTGCCCTTTCAAGTTCCCTCTTGTCAACGGGGCGCTGCCCCACGTTTTCCTGCATCAAACAAACCGCTCATCTTGAGATCCATATCCAGTCATATCCACCGAGCCCTCCTCGAATCCTTTAGCACTAACCAGCTTGTCCACTCCTCCTCCCCCCAACTCCCCAATCCCCGCCTCCACCAGCACCCAGTCCCATCTTGCTCTGCTCACCTAATATATTTCAGATAGTGAAATTTCACCTCCACCAGAGCACCAGCAACGCCATGCACGGCTCTCAGCTCGAGTTTGTCTCTGGGCTCGCTGGCGGCGCGGCTACTACGCTTGTTATGCATCCACTGGATCTCATCAAGGTCCGCATGCAGGTCAGTGCTGACCGCCCCTTGCGCACCATCGCCATCGACACTTGGCAGGGCGGCCTTCTCGGAATATATCGAGGCTTGGCGCCGAATTTCGTCGGAAATACCCTCTCCTGGGGCGCCTATTTCATGCTCTATAATGAGCTCTCGCCGCTGATGAACGTCTGGCTGGCCTCATTCTCGGCCGGCCTGGCTACGGCGCTCGCAACCAACCCGGTCTGGGTCATCAAGACGCGAATGCTGGCTTCCCAGAGAGGCAGCGGGTATGCATCGTCCTGGGAATGCACCAAGGCGATCTACCGGTCGAGTGGGTTTGGAGGATTTTGGGTGGGCTTTGTGCCGGGTCTGTTTGGCATTGGCCAGGCTGCTGTGCAGTTTTCGCTCTACCACGAGATGAAGCAGCAGCTGCTGGCGGAGACGCAGCAGGAGCGGCTCACAACGGTCCAGTCGCTCGGTGCCTCGGCTCTTTCCAAAGCCGTCGCCACCGCCCTGTTGTATCCGTATCAGGTTGTCAGGGCTCGCCTGCAAATGAATCTCTCGGCATATCCCGGCAGCGTCAGAGCGCTTTACCGGGGCCTCTTTGTTAATCTGCTGAGGGTCACCCCGGCCACGTGCATCACTTTTGCGGCGTATGAAAAGACCAACGAGCTTCTGGCAGATGCATGACTGCCGAGACCCTACATATTCTCTGCATGTAAATAGATAAATTTGATTAAAACACGGGGTAGTTGCTGTCCTGCACCGGAAATAGTGGGTTCATCATCTGCGCCGGCGGCGGCGCCTGTGCGCTCTGCATTGGCAAAAAGGCATTTGGTGCAATGGCCTGCGACGAGTCCTGGCCGGGCACTTGCTGCGGCACGGCCCCGGTCACCGGCACCTGCACCTGCACCGGACTCTCGCTCTTGTCGTCATCCATGGGCGATAGGCGCTGGATTTTGGACGACTTTCCACGGCCCTTGATACCTCGGTTCGAGTTTTTGTACATATCCTTGAGGTACTGAAACATCTCGCGCTCTTCACTCGGCACAGCGCTGATGCCGCTGGCAAGGTAGTCCGTACCGTAGTAACGAAAGCGCTGCATGTAGTCGGTCAGTGTGCTTCGGTGGAATTTGTTTTGATGCGCCTTGAGATTGCCGCGCTGCGTGAAGGTCTTGTGGCAGTTGTCAAGCTTGCAGATGAAGGGCCGGTGGTTTTTGTGGATCTGTTTGTGGGCACGCCAGTTGCCCCTCTGTGCAAACCGCTTGCCGCACTCCTCGCATGGGTATGGTTTTTCGCCGGTGTGCGAGCGCCGGTGGGTGCTCAGATTGCCCTTCTGCGAAAAGGACTTGTTGCAGCCCGGTACCTCGCACTTGAAGGGCCGCTCGCCGGTATGCGAGCGCATGTGGATGTCCAGATGCGTCTTTTGGCCGAACGACTTGTTGCAGTCCGGGATCTTGCACTTGTGTTTGAGCTGCTGGTTGTCTGTGCGCTTGCCTACACCGCCATTCAGCGAGCCCTGGGGAGGGAGAATGGCCTCTTCCTTGAACGCCTCGGTGGTTTCTCCTCTGCGGACCTTTTCGGCATGTTTGGACTGGGCCTGGATGAGCAGCATGAGATGGTCAATGTGGGTTTGGCCCACGACCGTTGGCGAGGGCTGCACGTCAGCTGCAGCCGCCTCTGGCAGCTTGGGAGACTTTTGCAGCGTGCCGTCTTCCTTCTTGGTCTTCTTGCGCGAGCGGGTCACCTTAGCTTCAGCCGCCTGCAGCTTTTTGGCCGTTTTTGACAGAGCCGGGGACACCTGGGGCTGGACATTGGCTAGCTGCTGCACAGGATCAATGATTTGGTGGGCAGCCTGGGGCGGGAGCTTGGGCTGCTGCTGTTGTTGCTGCTGCTGCTGTTGCTGCTGCTGCTGCGCAATGACATGCTGCTGTTGCTGGACGACTGCTGCCGCGCCCGCGGGCTGCTGCTGTTGCAGCTGCTGCAGACGCATGGCAGCCGAGGTCTGTTGGCCCGGGCCTGAGCCCGGCACGACTCCGACACCAGGCACACTCTGGGAGTGCTGCAGATGCGTCTGGACCTGAGCCTGTGCCTGTGCCTGAGCCTGTGCCTGCGCTTGTGCCTGTGCCTGCGCCTGCGCCTGTGCCTGCTGCTGTTGGTGCTTGGCACTCGTCTGCTGCTGCCCCAGCTGCTGTGGCGGCGGCAATATTCCCGGCACGGCCTGCTGGTACTGGTAGTAGTTCTGGTACGAGTAGTCTGGGTTGACATACCCCGGGTATTGGCGGGCCTGCGCCGCGTAAGACTGGCCCTGAGACCCCGACGCGCTCTGCTGATTGTACTGCGAGTGCTGGGCGGCTGGATCCACGCCGATAAACTGGGCTTGGGCTTGCGGGCCCGAAGTAGGCTGGCCATAGCTCTGGTAAAACATGAGGTTAGCGGAGCCGGCCTGCGAACCAGCGCCGGCCGCCTGGCCCTGGCTGCCACCCTGCGGTTGGTTCCGATAACCGCTGATCAAGTAGGGGTTTGGCGGGTGCTGAGCCTGCTGCTGGCCCGACGCAGACACTCCTCCGCCGGGCGTCTGCTGGCCGCTCGACTGGTCCATGTGGTACTGCGCCGAGCCATACTGCTGCTGGTGGTGGACCTGCTGCTGCTGCTGCTGCTGCTGCTGTGGTTGTTGTTGTTGTTGCTGCTGCTGCTGGTCAGCGCCGACAGCGCCGGGCTGGCCTCGCAGAGGCTGCAACGAGGGAGCGTTGGCGGACTGGGGCCATTGGTACATGCCCATGTTCTGCTGGCCCAGCTGCTGGCGGTTGTTGTAGTTGTACATTTTGCCTTGGCGGTCAAAGCTCTGTTCGTGCCTTTGCTTTTGATCGAGGCTTTGTTTTTATGTGCGTTTGTGCGGTTTGGCGAATATTACCAGTGGTTTTGACAGAATGGTGTTTGCTTTTGACCTGGGGATGATGGGCTTGTTTTCTTTTGAATAAGCAACCTTGAGGGGGTTTTGTTTTTGGGTGGAGATCTGGGAGAGGACCAGGATGTGCGGTGATTGGTGTAGGTTTGGGTCTGCTTGGCAGGGATCATGCGTGTACGGCTGTGCGAGAGCTCGGGAGCCGGTTCAAGAAGCCGACGCTCTGAGCCGGTTGTTGGTGCCCATTGTCGGTGGCTGTTATGCAGCTCTTCGCTTTGCTGTTTGCTTTGCTCTTCGCTCTGCTGTTTGCTTTGCTGTCCGCTTTGCTTTCCGCTCTGCTTTCCGCTCTGCTCTCCGCTCTGCTTTTTCTTTTCGCTGCCACACTGCCTGGCAGTTCCGCCTTTATTTTTGCCGTCAGCTCTGCAGGAACCGACAAAGCCGCAGCCGCACTCGCTGGCCCACCAGGGACTAGCCATGAAGCATTTCCGGGTCGTCAACGGCTCAGTCTGACAATTAATGTGTCCTGGTCGTTCCACGCCAATTTTCGTCTTGCCACGTATTCTCTACACTTTTCTTGTCTCTCGGAGAGTTGTACTCTTGCCTGCCACCCTTTCGTCCACGTTTTGTCCGTCTCGATTTCCACTGGCGCCTCTAAGCATCGACACCTGCTCTCATAGAACTGCCTCGTCTTTGCTTATCTCAGTCAGCCAGCAGCACTTCAAATCTCACTTCCTAGACCGCAATGTGCCCTCCTGCGGCCGGTCAACTTAAATCTTAGTTTTCTGCACAGGGCATGCAGGGCCAAAAAAGCAACCGTTTCAGAGATGTTCCAGTGTGGGGCACGCCTGGTGGTGCGGGCATCTGGACGAAAATTTCACACATCCAAAGTTTATTGTATTGCAGTGCTGGCCCGTGGCCACGCCTTTCAAACAGATTAGCATTATTTTACACAAACTTGCCGTCATCTAGCGACGGGAAAGTAGCGCCAGATACGCGCACGGCAGTCGCCGGAACCCGTGGCAAACAGCGCCTCTGTGGGCGACGGCGCAACACCAATGACCGAGTTCTTGTGGCCCTGCAGCAGCAGCTGCACCTGGGCCGTTTGCGGGTCCCAAAACTGCACACCGCGGTCCTTGGAGCCTGACAGAATCCATTTGTTGTCAGGGGTAGTGGCCACAGACAGCACAAAGTCCTTGTGACCAGTGAAGGTCTTGACACAGACACCGCCCTTGTGGGTGGACTGCACGCCGCGCGGGGCCTGCAGCTCCCAGAGCTTGATGGTCTTGTCGAGCGATCCCGACAGGAGGTCCTGGCCATTGGGCGCGAACGACACGGAGTAGACAGAGTTAGAGTGGCCCTCTGGCGGCTCAAGACGCTCAACCAAAAAGCCTGTGGACGTGTCCCAGACGCGGACCGTTTTGTCAAGCGAGCCGGCAGCCACGTAGCGGCCGTCAGGCGAGAGGGCTACGGTGGTGACGCCGTCCTCAATGCTCAGCGTCAAAATACAGCCGGCCGTTTTCATGTCCCACATACGGACGGTACGGTCGCCGGACCCCGAGGCAATGTACCTGCCATTTCTCGAAAAGTCGAGCGAGTAAATGTCCTGCTCGTGGCCAGTAAACATGTACTTGATGGTGCGGGATGCAATGTCCCAGACGCGAATCTGCTTGTCTTCAGCGCCGGTCACCAGATACTGGCCGTCAGGCGAGAAGCAGACGGAGCGGATGTAGAGGTCGCCCTCGCGATCGGCCTTGTCGTCAGTGAGCGTGCAGATGCGCTGGCCAGTCGACACGTCAAAGATTTGCGCCGACCGGTTGCAGCCTGTGGCAATGTACTTGCCGTCGGCCGAAAAGCGCACGCAGCACACGACCGAGACGTGGTCAAGCGACTGCATGAGCTCAACATCGAGGAGGCGCGGCGCGCGCTCGTTGTAAATGACCCACCAGTCGTCCTTGACCTTTTTGAGTTCCGGCGGCACCTTGTCCACGTCGAGGTCGCCGAGGTTGTTGCCCAGGGCGATGGCCTCAGCCATGGCGTCGACGGCGGCCGGGGGCTGTGGCGCTGGTGGCTGGGTGGCCTGTGGGGCTGCGAGCTGCTGGGCCGGGGGCTGAGCTGCTTGCGGAGCCGGCAACTGGGCTTGTGGCGGAGGCGGCTGCGATGCCACAGGCGCCACGGGCTGTTGCTGCTGCTGCTGCTGCTGCTCTTCCTTGACAGGCACCTTCTGATAGCCGTAGCCCTGCGGCAGCTGCTGCGGCAGCTGTGCAACGTGCTGCGCAGGAGCCTGCTGCACCTGCGGCGGCACGCCTTGGGCCAGCGCCGGCGCCGGCGCCGGCAGCGCCTGTGGAGCCGCATCGGCAGCCCCACCGCTTCGCGCCGCGTCGAGCTGGTGCTGCAGCGTGCGAATCTCCTCCTCGTACCGCTCCTTCATAGTGCGGTGAGCAAGCTCAAGCTCATAGACCATCTGCCTAATCTGCTGCATCTCGTGGCCCTGCTGTTGGAACTTGTGGTCATAATCATCCTGGTGCGTGCGGAAGCTGGCCGCCTCCTGGGTCACGTTTTCAAACTCAACCTTGACGGCCTCCAGCAGCTCATTTAGCCGCGGGTAGTTAGTGTGCGCAGAGCGGGGCGGGTACGACATGTCGGTCGTCTCTGTCTGCTCTCAAAATTCTTCCAGACAGCGGCACGAGCGACGTGAGGTGAGAAAAGGAAGGTGTTGTTTGACGAGGCTCGGGAGGTTGGGAGTTGGTTGGAGACCAGCCGCCAGCCGTCGTGGCTGGCGCCATGGCGGCGTGGCGCCGTTGGGACTTGACCGGATTGGGAGGGCAGCATAACTAGCGCAGCATTCACCAACTAGCGCTAGTGTGAATCTGGTTGGCTGGTGTGTGGAGTCTAGTGCTGGAAGATCGCCTGGTGGATGGTGGGTCGGGCGACTGGGCCACCTGAGAAGCCTCAGATTTCACAGCGCTGAGATCGAGCTGGTGCGGTAGCACCCTTTATCAACGACGATCATCATTGGGGCAACTAAAATACTCTCCGCGGGGCACCCGAGGCACCCGGGGTACCCATGGTTCTAACACCGCGGCACAGCCGTACCATTTCACGACGCTTAAAACTGCAAGGCTTTGTAGAGAAGGATGTGACTGATCGAGGAGAATCATCAGAATAGGCCTTCTTTTTATTCCTGTTGGCTTTGGCTCGATATGACCGATCGTGGATTTCACCGTTATGTTTCATCAAAGTAGAAACATTGGGATCCTGATAATCAGCAGATCCATTGTGCCCTAGAAAACGGGCGGCTTCCTCCATTGCTAAATACTGCATGTGAGAGCATTCGATAGCATACCTTTGTATACTAAAGCTTACACACTCAATAGCATATGATTGTGACCTCTACACAAAATTAGCGTATAATAGCGTATAATAGCATACATTAGCATACAGTAGCATACAATAAAGCATACAATAACATATAGTAGCATACACTAGCATAAACACAGCAGTCAAAAATCCTCCAGCATCCACAGACCTCCTGGGCCGGTTTCCGTCAGATCGAACTCCATAGATAGTTATCTGCTCCAGCGGTCTCGTCGGGCGGGCCTGCATCGCAAGGCATGGCATGTCTCCCGCGGCCACAACTCCACGCCCTCCGTAATTCTCGCTACGCACGCCGGCTGGATGGTCAATAATTCTACAATTGGCCATACAGCGCTATGCAGTGCTCGCTGCTGCAGCGTACTTGCCAGCTAACCGCACGTGCACCCCCTCCGGCTTCGGCCAGAAAGCACTACCGAATCCCGGTCCAGGATCAGACACCGGACATGTCGGAGCTGAGAGCAGCCCAAGCTACGGGTGGATGCACACGCAGGGCAGAAAATTTTGCGCCCAACTATCAATAGTCATAAGGTTTGGTTGGTTGAGAGACTTCTGCTTATCGCTTCACTCGCCCTTTTCAGCTCTCGTCGCTAGGACGCACCCTCAAACAGATACTTCCAGTCCTCCAGCTCTTCGGCAACACCCCTCAGCTGCACCTGCAGAGCCTCCTTGCTATCCCCGCACTCCCGCAGCGGCAATTCCTCCTCGTGCAATAACTCCCAAAGGCCCTGCGGAGACACGCTCTCGTCCACCATGACGGAACGCGCCCCCACAACCTCCATTTCATACATGACGGCGTCCATGAAGCCAACTATGGCCGACGACGCGGCCGACAGCCCTGGCGGGCCCACAGCGACAATACCGTGCACAGAGGTGATGCAGGCAAAGGTGCACTTGATGTTGGCAGCCATTATGGCCTTGACGACCAAAAACAACGCCACCAGCTTAGAGTTGATGGCCGATGCCAGATCCGGGGCGCACTCATCAGTGGAGTAAAACACTACAAACTCGTAATCGCTGTACAAACTGAAGTCCGCTGAGGCTGAGGTAATCTGCTCTGCAGTCTCTCCCTGGGCCCGCAGATACGCGAGCAGCTCCTCTTTCGGCCTGCTGGAAATCACAAGCCACTTCGACATTGCGTCAGGTCCATAAGCAGAGGCTCGGAGGTTGGGACCGACCGACGTCCGTGTGGGGGCTGCCGGCGTCAGCCGTGCAAGATTGAGTTAGGTCACGTGACATGATCAAATGGCGGCTAAATTTCTGGCACTGGACGGCCGAGTGCGTAGCCCATCTGGCGGCTCGTCAGAGTCACAACAGATGGCTGTGCAGGCGGCTGCACGAGTGGCTGTGCAACTACAGTTCAAAGCACGCCAGCGCCTGGCTTCCATCCGACACGACCCATGGGAGCTGTCACTCGCACGCCTCGCGAACGCCTCATGCTGCCGGCCACAATAGGAAGGTCCAGGAGTGCATAAATTCCCGCTCTCGTGTAGAATCTCGGGAAATGCCCCTGCAGTTTGGTCGACGAGCAGACCAGGGACACTGGGTATATCTGCTGGCAAAGCGGGGCCCTGCAGGACATGTCCACCTCGCTCTCCATATTTCCCCACAACGCCTTTCCTGCATTCTTGAGCCATCTTGAATCCAAGTCCCATCCAAATCCTTGAAACCGCGCTCCAAGGCGGATGCGCTCTCGCATTGCTTCAACCTACCTTTCTTGTGCAACCGCCTGCAGCCCTTGCGTCAATAACCAGCTTCGACTCCTGTCAAACTCTCAGATAAAGTTGGCAGACATGCCAATTATTTGCTCTTTTCATCTTTTATTGCTGCTCCTGCGCGTGCTCACTGCTCCCTCTTCAGCACCCGGCAACTTCCGGACGGAAACTCTGACCTCTTTTCAAAAGCCAGCAAACCTTCTTGCACAAACCAAATTTGTACATCAGTCTAGATACGGGTAACTATTTAGATACACCTTAATCCCTTTTCTTCGTCCCAACTTGTGAGTTCCAGTCGGCTACCATCTACGGGTTTCTTCCCCTACACCTTCGGACGATCGAAACCCAGCCGGAGATCTCCGCACAGACTTGCCAACTGCCGCAGCACCGGCAGCAGGCCCACCAAGTATTGCTCCGCTAAAACGCTGCACTTCCTCTACTTGGCTATTCTTCACCAGCGCAGCAACCTCAGGTGGCCGACGTGGGTCAGCAAGGGTGCAGTTGGGCGTCTGAACCATTGTGTAGTATCCTCGCTCGTTGGTTAGAGCTGTTTCAGCGGTCGCTGACTCCCCCCGTCCTGTTTTGCTCTCCAATTGCGCATACTCGGTCTCGATTTTGACATAGCCCGGAACGCTTGCATGCGGCAGAGCACACTCACCTGCAGCTACCGCCGGATAGCCGAAGCTAGCAGCTTCGCTAGCATCTGAGACGCTGCGTCCGTAAGGTGATCGTTGGTATCTGCTAGAGAAATCACCAACAGGGTGGGGTGGAACACCTCCTGGTGTGTGCTGGCCAATCATTTGAGATCCAATCAGCCAGTCGCCAGCTGCCGCTGTGCGAGGGGTCTCAAAGTGCACAGCACTATTTGGGACTCGCATTCTGGACCCCATGCCTTCTCCATGAGTACGAATGCTCTCGCCACCGCCTCCAACCTCGCTGGCTTCTGCTCCAGCATCATGACCGTGGTCTCCACCGCCGGCTTCCCCCATACCAGCTGTTGCATCTTGTGCCGGTGTGTGATATAGCTCTCCAAATCCCAAGCGATGCTCAGAGTAGAAACCAATCTGCGCATTTCCTGCATTATTGATCGCTGGAGACGAGCCACTTGTCATGTAGTCCTCGTACTCTGATCCGTGATAGGGTGCTGAGGCCATTGACGGTAGGAAATGTGAGAGCAGCCCCTGCTGACCTTGCTGACCTTGCTGACCTTGCTGATAAAACATTGGGGCGCCATAGTGTGCTGCTTGTTGTGTCTCCGGTGGCATCATTACCCCTGGATGCTGTCCATAGCCAAAATGAGCATACTGAGAGTGCACAGCAGTCATCTCGCCAGGAGGGGGTGGCGCAGATACCAACTGGCGGCCAGCAACCTCACGCTCAGTGCTTTCGCCAAGAGGAAACCGAAAGTTTTGTGCTTCAATTAGCTCCTGTGGTACGTGAATATCACGCAGCTGCGGAGCCTCGCTTGGTCGTATCAGCTTGTTCTGTGTCACGTCTTCTAGGGTGTAATAGGATACGAGGTGAAGCGCATCGACTCCCTGGATTGAAGAGCCTCTGCAGTTTTGGATGGATATTGTTTTTTTCATTAGGCCTCCCTCAATTTTGAAATCGTACGAGTCAACGAGAGAGCCAACAAAACGGCGCTCTTGACCGATGCCACCGGAGTAGTAGTGCGAATCACTGCCGGATGGTGTTGAGCGTGGTGACTGCGAGCAATATGGTGTCATCACTGGAGATGAAAATGCAGAATCATTATCTGAGGTGCGTTGGAGCTTACTTCTTGCGTTACCAGCCTTTTTCTTTTCGCCCGAAGGAAACGGGCGGCTCAACTGGCGATAAACAAGAAAGTTTTCAAGGATGCGAGATGGGCTCCAAGGCAGCCCATCTGTCCAGCGTTTAATTCCAGAAGATTTTTCGGTGAAGATAAAGATGGAGCCTGAAGTGATGTACTCAGTTCGTTCCTTTTCCGTCGGGCGTTTGGTGGCCAGCGGAAGCAAGCCTTGTAGGACAGCTTGGAACAGAATTAGCGCGTCTTCAGTGGTAGCGATGAATCCAACAAAAGTAGGCGCTGCGGAACTCATTGGTCTCCGAAGATACTCTAATCTTCTTTTAGCTCAGGAAAGTGTAATGGGCGAAGACTAAACGATCAGTTTGAAAGCTTGTGGGTTTGCGTGTAATGCCAGTGTCAAAGGTAGCTTTCTGCTTGAAGATGCCAATCCAAAGAAGTCTCAAGCAAAGGCACGTAACAAGTTTTAGTGAGTCTAGACCTGTGGATTCCCAGCCAAAAGTCAAACCTTGTCCAACTTTGTGAGCTACGAGAGTTTCCACAGAGCAAGTTTGACTCCGGAGCTACAATGTTTGCCCTTGTATTGATCTTGGCAGTATAGCGTCTGTTCTGCTTAGCGGTCTGCAAAAGAACTAGGTGCGTGGTTGATGATGCTGGTGGGGTGCAGTGATTGCCTTGAAGGATGAAGGCTAGCCGACACCGCAGAAGAGAATCGACTTAATTTTATTGTCATTGAAAAACAGTGAGCCGTATGATTGCAATTAAACATTTTGTTTTGCGGGATGCCATCACAGTGCTGTTTCCTGCACCGCATGCCAATTTAGGTTTCAAATAAGGTTTGGGTTACTGCAGATCGCTGTACCGTTTTGGGCAAGTAGTCTGGAGAAACCTGTAATTTTATCGGACGACCGGGGCGCTCGACAGCGACTGTCATTAAACAGAAAGGGAATATAGCTCAGAAGTCAACCACAACTACCGTTGTTGCCAATCAATGGGGGTTTGTCGTCCCCGGCTAGAATACTACCTGCGGGCCCCGCTTCCCCAACCCCCTGCATGGAAGGTCCACGATTGTCACAGGGCAAGGAGCTGCAACAATGCCACAGAATGAGTGTTCTGAAAAGGTCTTGAAGCTGAATTCAGCCAGCAACGCCTTGCATGAACAAAAGTGGAGGCGGAAACGAAGATTGATAGGTTGAGGCAAGTCAGACGAAGTGCATGGCTTGGAAGCGTCTCAGCTTCTCCAAACTTTATATTTGCGCCACTTTTGTTGAATAGTGAATGGTTTCAAGTAGTAGTGAGCAGAAAAATTATAAGGGACGTCCACCACGGTTGCAATCCGGCGACTGAGTGGCCACGCCACGCACGGCCCCAGCAAGCAACGTACCCCATAAAACCGCGACCCAAAAACATGGGAGAAAGAAATACCAATTCGAGGGCAATAATATCTGTACTATGCGCGAAATGCATTTGTGGTCTGGATTATTTGGGATGCGGGCCTAAAGCATGCGTGCATCGAGAACGCGCGCTGATCCAACTTCGGTCAGCTGGCCGAGGCCGAGAAAGACAGGTGAGTCTATGCTGTAAAATGATTATTAGATATACATATGGTCCACGTTACTCATATCTAGTCGTTCTTGTCGATCACATCGAGCTTGATGTAGCGCGACTGAGCAGGCATTGGAAAGCGCTTGCGCCGATACACAAGCAATAGCGCCAGCACCACTAAAGCCAACAGCACCATTCGCCAGCTGTCGTGCAACATTTCATTAAGCGTTGCAAACGCAATAAAAATGGTGGACGAGCCAACGAACTTTGACTTGATGTTATTACTGGAAATCAGCAACGCGTTCAGAGCACCCATCGCCGACGGTGACAACTCAATAACCTTGCCCTCGCCATCAGTGTCCCAGAACTTTGTTCCCTGCTGGATAATAACACGCTGCACAACGTCCTCACTCTTGTCACCAGTATCAACTCCGTAGCGCTCTTTCAGCCAGTTGGCGTAATAAATACCATTCACCCACGCAAAGCCGTAAACACGATTGGGATTGAGGTTGAGCTTGGTTTTAGAGGCCTTGTTCTCCGCATCCCAGTCGCCCTTCTGAGCGGCCTCTTCAACAGCCGCTTCCTTTTTAGCCCGGTCTTTCTCAAGTTCTTGCTGTGCAGTGAGCTGAACGGAGTTTATGTAGGATGCCGCCAACTCTCTCATACTTTCAGTTGCCTTTGCCATTGTTGCTGGTGAGTTTGGGTTGACAATGCCGATGACCAACCGCTGCGAATTATCGAGCAGCTCACGGGCAGTAGACGGCGTCATCTCTGGAACGCTGGCGTAATAAATATCAAATGCCCACTGGGATAGTAGCTTGGTGTCACGCATTGCCTTTGGCGTTGAGCCTTCGTACTTGAACCAGTGGTCTCCGAGCACAGCGTAGAGAGCCGGAAAGTTCTTGACTTTGGCTTTGGCCACCAACGCTTTATCATCAGTCTTGTAGACGTGACCCTTTCCAATCATTGACACGGCTAGGCGCTGCAAAGCGTCATAGTCTTCATTGACTGTGTTCTTGTCGTAAAAGTAGACATATTGTGGGGTGCTGGCGTCCTTGGTGAGGGCCTGCAGCTCAGCCTCCGACAGATGGCCAATAACGCTGGCCTGGTCGGCGCTAGCCGCAAACTTGAGCAGTTCAGTCAGTGTGCGCTCGCGCTTGTTATAGCTTGCATGCATGCCACCAGATATATAACGAACAGATGGGTACGCAGTGACGTCCGCAAGTTTACAGAGATTACGCTCCTTGTCGCAGTTGACTTCTCCCACATGCATATTATTGAGGGATTTTGCCACCTGTGTCCAGGTAGGAGCAAACTGGACGCAGTGGTGACATTTTGGAGAATAGAACTTGATGAGCCAGCCCTCGCTTCCCGAGACGATGGACTTGAAGCGGGCTTCGTCAATCTCGACAGAGATGCCCTGAGGGTTTGCTTGCACTGAAGGAACAATTGCAGATGAGGGGATGGCAATGTCATCCGAGGGTGCCGGGTCCGCTTTAGCCTTGACTGCATGGTCATCAGCGGTCGCCTCTTTGGTCTCTTTGGCTGAGTCTTCTTTAAATAATCCTTCGGCAGCCGGTTTGACAGGATTCTCTTTGACTGCGATATCATCAACAGCCGCATTGTTCTCTTTGGCCTTGGTGTGTGCCGGCTCCTTGGTGCTGACACTGGCCGTTCCGACTGTTTGAGCAGACACGCTGGATGAAGAGCCTGAAGAGGCACTAGCAGCACTAGCAGCACTAGCAGCACCAACGACCGTGAACGCCTCCTTCTTGTCCTCCTCTGCAGATTTGGTTTTCTTATCGCTTGCTTTCTTTTTATGCTCTTCCAGCAGCTTCTGCTTCTCTGCCTTTTCATTGGCAAGATCGGCCTCGACCTGCTCGGCAAGGTTAGTGCCAAGATGACGCTCAGCAAACTTCTTGAGGGTGTCCGGCGTCTTGACCGATTCCATGTTGCGCAAAAACTTACCATCTTCGTACAGGAACAATGATGGATATCCGCGAACATCAGCAGCATCGCACAAATCTCCGTCAGCAGTGCAGTCCACGTCTGCCATGTGGAAATCCGACTTTTCGTACTCGTCGTGATTGGCGACAAAAAACTCTTCCCAGATGGGTTTCAGCTCGATACAGTGGCCGCAATAGGGCGAGAAGAACTTGACCCACCATTTGCCATTCTTGACAGTTTGGTCAAAGGTCTGTGCGGTTAGTGTGATTGGCTTATCGACGCCCTCGACCTTGTCCTTGTCGGCAAGCGTGGCCTGGGCGGGGTCTGGTGGGGCAGCCGTTGCCAGGGCAACAAGCATGCCGAAAACCAGCAGAATGTGTGTTGGCAAGCGTGGCCACAGCATTCTCGTGGATTTTGGAGTGGTTTTGGAGCGTGAAAACAACAAGTGGCGAGTAGGAGGGTAGAGAGGCGTGAGGTGGCTTGTGGGGGATGACGAGTCGCGAACGGCCTTGGCGCGCGGCTTGGCTGCTCCCAGCTCCCAGCGAGTTCTTGGCCGGAAATGAAGGAAGGGTCTGGGGGTAGAGTTGAAGAAAAAGACAGTGAAGAAGGAGGGAAGAGAATGATATATTTATTTGATTTATGCTAATATATTCTTGTTCCAAGGTTTTGCAATCGCTTTGCAAAATGCTGAATGCAAGAATCAAGATCAGTGAGCTGAACTGATCGCCAATTAAGTTCTATCTTTTTGAGGGAATCGGACGCGGCTAGAAGGGAGGGAAGCCTACCAGATGCACCAACCGCGCGTGAGATCGGCTATTAGTTGGTATTATGTATATAATTTAGAATCGCGGTGAAACAGAGTCAACCTCGAAAAGCATTGTACAGACTTTGTGGCTATTATTGCTGCCCGGCCGTTGCCACTTGATTGGCATTTGCCGCTTCTTGCTTCTTTTGAGCTTCTTCTTCTTCCTTGCGTCGCTTCTCCTCTTCCTCCTTAGCCTTGATCTCTTCCGGTGTGTGCAATGGCGGACGCTCTTCGCCATGCAGGTCCGCCCAGTACTGCGCCCAGAGGCGCTCACATGGCCAGCCGTGCGAGCGGCAGCCAGCCATGTGCATAATGAAATCGCCGGGATGGAACGACCAGTGATCGCCTGGCGAGCCCTGCGAGAGGTCCTCCTCGTTTACTGGGTACGAGTTGATAGCACGTTGCGGGAAGAAGGTGGTGTGGTTACGCACCACCTCGTGATTCTTGATGTAGTAGATGAGAACACCCTGCTCGCGGAAGGCAGAAAACTGTCCGTAGTTGTTGTCGTCGTCCCACAGTAGAGGCTCGTCCCACAGGTCAAGCCAGAAGCCGGTAAACTCGGAGCGTCTCATGAAGAAGGAGCCAGCGTTGAGGCCAAAGTACTTGTCTTGCGAAATAATCATGTCCACCTCAGACGGATTGATACCGCCCCGAGCAGGCCAGCGCTCTCCATCGTAGCCACCATGGCCGTTGGCAATCGGCCGGTTGTAGGTGGTCCAGTGCTCAATGGCCTTGTCAGAAAGCAGATCCCTACCAAGTTCCACCTTGTCGTTCATGATGAGGGCGTCTGTGTCGAGCCACCAGACCCACTCAGCCTCGGGGTGTTTGGCAAACGCCTCTTTCATTGCCGGAAGCTTGTTCCAGACCGCATGGTGGGGCAGGTCGTTGTACTTTGAAGTGTCGACAAAAAAGTGCGTGTGATTGTACTTTTTGCAGTAGGCATCGCGATTTTCCATCATCTGGTCAAACAAGAGACCCGATCCTGCCAAGCCACCGCCGTTGGTGGCTGTCAGGAGCACGACCTCCTTGCCGAGCGGGTGAAACTCGTTCTTTTCCAGCTCGTAGCGAGTGTATGGAACAGGGACCTTAAGGTGGTCGTTGTCGAGCTCGGCGAGACGAAAAAACTCGTCACGCATGTGGTCATTGACGCTCTGGTCGGGATTTTTATTCTTCTCTGCCTCTTCCAGGTACTCCTGGGAATCGTGGCGATACTTGGACTCCTTGTCATCCTCCGCCGGGGGAATATCTGACAGGTCCGGGTGGGATGCCGGATCGTCATAGTCGTAATCGTAGGACGACGAGGACTCTGGTGCTGGCGAAGAAGAAGACGCCCAAGAGGGCAGGGACAACGATTTGGTGCTGTACATTGTACTGAGAGAAAAGAGAAGAATCAAGAAGGAGATGGCCAGCAAGGCTGTAATGATGGGGGATCTTCTAATCATGGTGTATCTGTATCAGCGATTGTGGGGTCGGAAAGTGAAGAAGGGGGTGGCGGCCGGTGTGCAGTTGTCTATTGAAGTGAACGGTTGCCAATGTAGGGCTGTTGGCTGCTGAAGTGAGTGATTTCTAGATGGGCTGTTGGCAAGTGAAGTGCAGAGACTTGCAGATCAAGAAAGTGGCCGTTGCGACCCAAAAGAAGTGGTTGTGGACTGGAGAAGCTGGAAAGTGGCTTTCGCCAAGACTGGGTTAGCATTCTGTTGCAAATGTGAGGGGTCTGAGAGGAGACAGGTCCCGGATCTGGGCTAACTTTGGCCTACATGAGCCCACATAGAGGCCTTACATGTCCATCAGCAAACCTAAAATACGCTGTTTCGGATTGGCTGCGACTGGCCTGCTTTACGGGAATGCTGCACAGCCGAATTTAGCACAGTCATAAAGTTCTATGGACTGAGGGAAGTTGGAGGGTTGGATCTGCGAGGGTTTGAGACCGAGTCTCCAAGTGAAACCAGAGAAAAATCACTTACTTGAAAAAAACGGGCAGGGCAAAGAGAGCACAGGATGGAGAAGCAACGCGTGCGAAGGCGCTTGGTTTTAAGCACGCATCCCAACAATAGCCAGCTTCCTGTGCGTCAGAGGGAGAGGAAAAAGTAAGCTGGAGGCGACCAGTTGCAGGCGCGCTGAGGGATATAGTTCCGTGGGCGTCAGCTGTACATGGGCTATATTGAGCATAGAGAATGCAGATTTTTGTTTGAGAGTGAGGCATTTGCTGGGATGCAAACCGGCAGCCATTATAGGCGGTTGTCCACGTTGATGCGCTGCCGTAGTGAGATGGAGATGCTTTTACACCCTCTTTTGTTCACTGAGGTGGTCTGGGGCCGCCTGACCAGGAACGGCTTAGGGCCACTACTCTGCATGATGTACAGCAAAGGCAAAGCACCGCGCAGGGGGGGGGCGGCTCCCTCGGATCGGGACCGAACTGGCAGTTGCTTGCAGTAAGCTTCGGGCACGCAGAGCTCTGAAACTTAAAAAGAATGCCCGTGCCAGGGACAGGCCGGTCTACCAGAGGCTGCGTTCTTTAACAGTCTCGGTGCCTGTAGGTCTCGGGATCCACGGTGGTGGGGTACAGGGAATATTGTACCCAGGCAAGGCAGAGAGCTGGTTTGGGCGCTGTGCCCAATGCTCCGCTGTCACAGACAAAATATTCCCAATAGGGCAATTCGAGTGGGTCAGCTGCATTGGGAGTTAGATGTGGCTGGGCATTCGAGCGTCTTGGCTCACGGGAACAGCCCGGGACAGGATAGTCGTACGAGGTACTGCTCCCAGTCGCGAGGTTTGTCACGTCGTGTTCTGGAGCGCTTTCTCTCTGGCGTTCTAGCCGGGGATTGCTCGCTCTTCCCTACCCCATCTTCGATAAGCGCGTTGTAAGCAACGCACGAGGGTGGCTTGTCTGTGCTCGCCGCTCGGACCATAATTCTCCGGGCCGCCATATGGTCTACTGCCCAACCAACGGCTCACCTGCAGCCACCTGACCCACTTGAAGCTGAGCAAGACACTTCTGTCCTCGAAATGCTGCTGACCACCACAGGGACCAGGGCTCCGAGCCCATGCCCGTAAACCGCTCGCCCACCAACGGTCCGGCGCCGCCAAGACCTGTACTATTTCTTGGCGCCTATCCACAAAGCTGTTGCCTCCCTCGGTGACCAAACGCCGCGCGTCGATACTGTACTGTCCCAAGTGCATCGCCACTACTGCCTGACACGCTACTGCGACGGCTCGCCTGTAATAAAACCCCTGTGTATATCACCACTATTCAGCAGGGATAATTGTAAGTAGTAGCGAGCTTGGTATGTTCTTCGCCTGTCCATACCACACTATTGCAACCACTAACACAGAAACAGGTTCCGCAGCCCCATCCGGCAGGCGTCCGGTCTGATGGCAGTGGGGTGGGCACGTGGGAAGAAAACTATAATACTTAAAATTTCTCTAGCGCCATCTGACGAGTACCAACTAGGTCAATTTTTGTGAAGATGGGTCTCGAGGCCTCCTCGCCAACCGGTACGCGTCGACGTGCAGTAAATAGCGGCATCCCCATGTAGCGCTGCGAAAAAAGCAAACCGGATTGAGCCAGTGGTCAGGACTGAGGGAAATGCGTGTCAACGCGTGTCAACGCCTGGCGCGCAGAGCGGGGGCTGCCAGTCTGGGATGATGCCAAGTCGGAATCTGACTACTGGTTCAGCCAGCTTAATCTGTCACGTTGTGCAGCGTTAACTGTCTGCCACTAGCGACAATACTCTGCGTGTGTGTGGGACGAGGATAGATTTGGAGAAGGCCAGTCTTGCTAGTCCCAAAACTGTCTCAGCGGTCTGGCGCTGGTGTTCATCTTTGCGGGCCAGAGGAAGAGAGAGCCCTGCATTGAAACGCCTGCAGCTCAATGAACTACCGCATGAGCGCCTGTGGAGTAAGACAAGTCTCACTGGCACGAGGTTGTGGCTGAGGGATAGAGAGTGGCATGAAGTTGCTCTGTATTTAAACGGCCCAAGTTTCTCGCAACTCTGTTGTTGCTGCTTCCAGGAGCACCTGGCAGGCATCTGAATAGGGGCCTTTGTGATCGCACTAACTGGCCTGGTTTGAAGCACCTGGCTTGCAGTGGCGCATTAACGAAGAAAGGCGTGGAGCTCGGCAGTTGTCCCATCCAGTAAGCAACTTTTATCTGGCAAGGTGGTCTAGACTGTTTCAGAGGCATGGTGGGCATCAGGTTATGTTCAAACCTTGGTCAAGTGTCTTGTAGATAGCAAGCTCAAGTTTTGAAAGGCCGCGCATAAAGAGTTTTCTGATCGAGACTGTCCTGGACGTCTCAAAACTCTTAGCGAGCGCAGAATGCCTCTGCTAATGCTCACGCGAAATAGCCCATAGCATGTCAGGTCCAATCAAACACAGTTTCGGGAATCTTTATTCATCTCCGATACGCGTACTGTATGCCTGTCATATGTAATGTTATGGCTTCGGAACTGTGTCAGTCGAGCTCTGCAGTTGTCTGCCTAAACGGAGACATTCAAGAGAGAACTTCGGCTGCCTTTATGAGACACGTGCTCCATAACTGCCATTATAGCGCTGTCCAAGTCTGTCTGTATTACAGACCTGAGCCTCTGGGGCAGCGCCCCAGTGCAGACTCACTGAGCCCGGCTCACAAGCAGTATCCCCGACTGGCCCGACCGTGCGGCCACAGATAGCAGCATCGCTGAACGGGCTGACCCAATCTGTCCAACCACAAGTCCGACCCCCGCTGTCTAGTTGAGCTCTACCAGCTGTGATGGGCATGCCGCCGTTGCCCTGTCCCGTCAGCGCGCGGAGATAGCGCCAAACTGTCCAATTGACCCCAGAAAAGGCAAATCTGATAGGCTCCCCGTACTGGTGCTGTGCGGAGCTCCGCCCCAATAAACGGAGCTCCACCCCACCCCCCACCTGATAAGCCAAACTCCCAGCCAGAATCTGGAGGAGCTCCCCTCCTGCCTCCTCGACGTCTTATCACACCAGACCTATATATTTGTCACTTTTGCCAGGGTTTCACAGTATAATTCACAGTCTAATAACAACATGATCCGTATCTCCATTGACAGAGGTGGAACATTCACCGATGTCTACGCACACAAGGATGGCGAAGACGACTTTGTCTTCAAGCTCCTCTCAGTCGACCCCCGGAATTACCCCGACGCTCCAGCCGAGGGTATTCGCAGGGTTCTGGAGCATTTCCGCAAGCAAACCATCCCTCGCGGCGAGCTGCTAGAGCTCGACGACATTGAGTCGATTCGCATGGGCACCACGGTTGCCACCAATGCCCTGCTGGAACGCAAGGGCAAGGATCTTGCCTTTATTGTCACCAAGGGTTTTCATGACATTTTGCAGATTGGTCAGCAGTGCCGACCAAACATCTTTGATCTGTCAGTATCCAAGCTCGGTGTTCTTTACAAGCACGTTTTCGAGATCGAGGAGCGTGTCACCATCGAGGGCTACTCGGAGGACTCAGATCCGGCTCCCGTCGTTGCTAACGGCAAGGATCTCGTGAAGGGCCTGTCTGGAGAGATTCTGCGCATCATCAAGCCACTTGAAGATGCTGAGATCGAGCGTGTTCTTGATCAGGTCCAGCAAACTGGCGTCACTTCGATCGCCCTTGCTCTCCTTCACTCTTACATTTACCCAGAGCATGAGCAGCGCATTGCCGAGGCCGCTCGCCGCAGAGGCTTTGACGTCTCCGTTTCTTCTGAGATTCTCCCCATGATCAAGCTTGTCTCTCGTGCCTCCTCGGCCTCTGCTGATGGCTACCTCTCCCCTGTGACCCGCGAGTACGTTCAGAACTTTGGCAAGGCCTTCAAGGGTGGCCTCGACGCCATCGGCGACAAGCTTCTCTTCATGCAGTCTGACGGTGGCCTCGCCACCTGGTCCAAGTTTTCGGGTCTCCGTGCTATTCTCTCAGGTCCTGCTGGTGGCGTTGTCGGATACGCTGGTACGTCTGAGACCGCCGACGGTGCACCCATTTTGGGTTTCGACATGGGTGGTACTTCCACCGACGTCAGTCGTTACGCCAACAACTTTGAGCATGTCTTTGAAACCACAACTGCTCAGGTTACCATCCATGCTCCTCAGCTCAACATTGACACTGTAGCTGCTGGTGGTGGCTCCATCCTGAACTGGCGTCGTGGTCTTTTCTGCGTCGGCCCGGAGTCGGCTTCCTCTCACCCTGGTCCGGCCTGTTACCGTAAGGGTGGTCCTCTCACTGTCACCGATGCCAACCTGCTTCTTGGCAGAATCTATGTCGACTCATTCCCCAAGATTTTTGGCCCCAACGCCGATGAGCCACTCGACGTTGATATTGTCAAAGCCAAGTTTGCCGAACTTACTGCTCAAATCAACAAGGATAAGGGCACGTCTCTCTCCCCTGAACAGGTTGCTCTTGGCTTCCTGTCTGTGGCTAACGAGTCTATGTGCCGTCCTATTCGTTCTCTTACCCAGGGCAAGGGATATGTTGCCGCTGCTCACAACCTTGCTGCGTTTGGTGGTGCAGGCGGTCAACATGCTTGCGATGTAGCCAAGAACCTTGGTATCAGACGTGTCATCATCCACAAATACTCTTCCATTCTGTCGGCATATGGTATTGCTATTGCTGACATTGTTTCCGAGAGTCAAAAGCCTGAGAACTTGTTCTTGTCCGAGAGCACCACTGGCGAGCTTGACTCACGCATCAAAGAACTCTCCAAAGAAGTCGCCGCTGATCTTGTCTCTCAAGGTGTCAAGGAGGGTCAGATTGATGTTATCTCTTACGTCAACTGTTGCTACAAGGGCTCTGAGACCAAACTCATGATTCCATTTGTCAACAACTACACTGAGCTTCGCGACGCCTTCGTCAAGAAGCACGCTCAGGAGTTTGGATTCTCTCTCGAGAGACCAATCCTCATCAACGATATTCGCTGCCGTGGTGTTGGCAAGTCCTCCAGCATAAGCTCTTCCCTGTCTGAGGATCTCTCCAAGTACGGCAGCCTCGATATCAAGACCGAAGGCAAGTCCACCACTGTTAAGACTTACTTTGACGAAGCCTGGCGTGACACTTCCATTTACTTGCTCAAAGACATCCCTGTGGGTGCCAAGGTTGCAGGCCCTGCAATGATTCTTGACAACACTCAGACACTTCTTATTGACCCTTCTTCCGTTGCCTCCATTCTACCCAACCATGTAGTCATTGAGATTGCTGATGACAAGCAGGCTGTGTCCGAAGAGTCGACTGAAAAGGTGGATCCTATTCTTCTCTCTGTCTTTGCCAATAGGTTCATGTCTATCGCTGAGCAGATGGGAGAGACCCTCCAGAAGACTGCCATTTCCACAAACATCAAAGAAAGACTTGACTTCTCTTGTGCCATCTTCTCACCAGACGGTGGACTTGTTGCCAATGCTCCTCACATCCCCGTTCATCTCGGTTCGATGTCTTCTGCTGTCGCTTATCAGGTCAAGTACTGGGAAGGCAAGCTCAAGCCGGGTGATGTTTTGGTTTGCAACCACCCTGCCTATGGTGGTACTCATCTTCCTGATATTACTGTCATCACTCCTGTCTTTGCTTCCAACAACAAAGATATTCTGTTCTGGGCCGCATCTAGAGGTCATCATTCTGATATTGGAGGTATCACTGCTGGTTCTATGCCTCCTTTCTCCAAGGAGCTGTGGGAGGAAGGTACCACCATTGAGGCTTTCAAGATTGTGAAGGATGGCATTTTTGACGAGGATGGAATTGTTGACCTGATGTACACACAGCCTGCCAAATTTCCTGGGTGCGAAGGTTCTCGTTCTTTGAGTGATTCGATCTCTGATCTCAAGGCTCAGATTGCTGCCAATAACAAGGGTATCAATTTGCTTACGCAGCTTATCAATGACTACTCTCTGGCTGTTGTGCAGAAGTACATGTATGGTATTCAGCAGAATGCCGAGTTCTCTGTCAGACAGCTCCTGAAGAAAATTGCTGAAGGCAAAGACGAGCTTGTTCTTACTTCAAGAGATTGGGTCGATGATGGCACCAACATTGATCTCAAGATCACTATCAACGGCAAGACAGGCGAGGCTGTTTTTGATTTTGAGGGCACTGGTCCTGAGAACTATGGCAATCTCAACGCTCCCAAGGCAATCACCATGTCTGCTATTCTCTACTGCTTGAGATGCATGGTGAAGGAGGATATTCCATTGAATCAGGGTTGCTTGATTCCCATCAACATCAAGATCCCTCCCAACTCCTTTCTTTCTCCTCGTCCGGACTCTGCTACCGTTGGTTCCAACGTTGAAACTTCCCAGCGTCTTGTTGATGTTGTTTTCAAGGCATTTGGCGCCCTGGCTGGTTCTCAGGGTACCTGCAATAACTTGACCTTCGGATATGGTGACTCGACGCGCAAGGGCTTTGGTTATTACGAAACAATCGCTGGTGGTGCTGGTGCCGGTCCAGGCTGGAATGGCCAGAGCGGTGTGCAGGTGCACATGACCAACACTCGCTCGACTGATCCTGAGATTTTCGAGAAGCGCTATCCAGTCATTCTGAGAGAGTTTTCTATCAGAAAGGGCTCCGGTGGTAATGGCAAGTACAAGGGCGGTGATGGTGTTATCCGTGATATTGAGTTCCGTCTCCCCGTCCAGGTCTCCATCTTGTCCGAGCGTCGCACCTTTGCGCCCTACGGCCTGGAGGGTGGTGAAGACGGTGAGAAGGGTTTGAATCTGTGGGTCAGAGACGGTGTCAACATTTCCCTTGGCGGAAAGAACACGTGTCAGTTCAAGGCAGGTGATAGAATTGTTGTCAACACTCCAGGTGGTGGTGGCTACGGCAAGGCCAATTAGACTGTAATAACTAGTGGAATGAACTGTATGATATCTTGTGTTTGAGGGTGTTCACGGAATGCACCCAGCTCCAGCAACATCGAGAAGGCATGAAATTTTTGAGATGTAATGAATACGTGAACTCTATGGCGGGGTTTATGGCAAAACAGTTGGATCCCATTCCGGTACGGTGACATAGTATGCCTTAGGATCGCCAATGGAGGCCATATCCTCTGGAGAAATGGACCAGTCGAGGATGTCAAAGTTTTCCTTAATGCGGTCTGCGACTACTGACTTGGGCAGCGGCACAAACCCCTTTTCGACGTTCCATCTGAGCAGAATTTGCGCCGTGCTCTTGCCGTACTTTTTGGCAAGAGCAACAAGCTGTGGATCCTTGAGCCTCTGGCCGGCGGTGAGCGGAGAGAACGTCTGGATCACAATCTTGTGCTTGTTGCAGTAATCAACAATGTCAGTATGCTGAAGCCATGGGTTGAGCTCGATCTGGTTGACTGCCGGAGGCACCTTGAGTTCGGGCCACGCCAGCAGCTCCTCCAGGTGATGCACACCGTAATTCGAGACACCGATGTCCTTGACAGTGCCTTCGAGGACAGCCTCCTGGCAGGCCTTGTAGGTAGCGAGGCGTTTCTCCGGGGAAATGGGGTCCTCGATGGTGTTTGGAGTGTGCACCAGCAACAAGTCGATGTATCCGAGATCACTGACGAGGTCCATTGAGCGCTTGATTGCGGCCTTGCATTTCTCGTAGCCAAAGTCCGGGGTCCAGATCTTGGTGGTGTAGAAAATGTCGCTGCGCTTGACCTCGGGGAAGTCTGCCAGGAACTTGAGGATTCCCTCTCCGCACTCCTTCTCGTTATCGTAGCACGATGCCGAGTCGATTTGGCGGTAGCCAATCTTGAGAGCGTCGTAGACGGCCTGGGCACAGTCTTCCACGGTGATGAGATAGACGCCGAAGCCTACAGGGGGAAGAACGTTTCCAGAAGGCAAAGTGATGGTCATTATGTAGGGGTATAGATGCTACAGTGGGTTTTTATATATCGGAGATACGCTATCTACAAGTGGCTAGATGGAGAGTAGCCGGGTCTTGTTTGCCCGAAACGGAAAAGGCTACCGGTGGGATGTGGGGACTGGTACTCCACCTTTGGTCGGAAAGCTGTTCGGGGAGCTGGTCACGTGTTGAGTCTTGGGTACAGCGACTTGCTTGGCTTTGAGCGTTGGATTGCGCCTATTGTAGTTGAATGGCTTGGCAGCTGGCAATCTCTCCTGTGAGCACTCTGTTTTCCGTAAACCCTCTGGTTTCTGGGGATTATTTGCTGGTCAGAGACAGAGCAGCCCCGACGCACAGCCGTATAACAAGCAGTCACGGGCAATAGCCGGCAGAGAGCCGGCTACATCATATGGGTTGAAACGTGGAGTTCAATTCGCAAAGCCACACAGGTGGAGAGAATCTGCACAGGCAATTGCGTTTGCAGCCGGAAGAAACCCCCTCCCCCCAATTTGTGGCATGAACAGATAGTGGCTGAGTGTTCACAGCTTGCGACTGCTTGCCAGGCCGGGGCACTGCCCCAGCGAGCCGCTGACTCGCACGAAATACATGAAACTAGCCTTACTAACCAATGCAAGAATCACCAGATAAATAATAAGTAGAATCGAGCGCTGGTCAAATCTTTGCCAGATCTCCGTGCATCTCGTGAAAATTTCCCGAGTGGGTTATTTGGCGGGAGAACCCCTAGCAATGCAGGGATTGTGCCAACTAGGGGGCCCAAAATGCAAGAAATCGGAGCTAGTGGCTCTGGCCACAGCGCATGAGTGGTCAGGCAAAGAAGCAGGCAATGCTGGGGGCTTCGGACTCCTAAGTGTTCCAGATCGACCATCGCGTGCACGCCCAGGTGATACTGCAGAGATCGTCGCTGGCCGGGTTCAATGCCAGATTACAACCGTTGGCAGTAACAGTTGCATTACCTAGAGGGGAGGAGATCTGCCAGGCAGTTCCTTGGGCTCGAGGGTGGTCGATCAGCAGGGGCTCTGGGCGATTAATGTTGCTTCTTTGCCGTCTCTTTGCCGTCTCTTTGCCGTCCCCCAGTCGTCTTCTCTTTGCGCCAACCGGCTCCATTGGCTTCAACCTTACTCGGGTGCCTGTTGGGGCAGTGCCCCGGCCTCAGCTTTTTCCCGCCTTGTTCGCCGGTTCCCAGTTGGGTCAAGGCGGCAAGATGAAACAGAATGACAGGTGGACTGGTGGGCTGGTGGGCGGAGGCGGTGCGGCTAGCAGCAGCGGTCCGCCGCCAAGTGAGACAGAAGGCAGCGCCGCCTGCTTGAAAATTTTGGCAGTGAAGAAAGTCTGGCCGCCCGAAACAGGCATCCTCTGGAGAGCCGACGTGGTCGCAGCACTGACCAGTCTACAACGGCAGGCGGACGGAATTTGCAGTAACAGAGGCACCGGCGAGCCTGTGCCTGCCTAGCCAGCATTTGTTCAGTTCAACAGGGCACTGCCCATCATTGCTACTCTCAATAAATAATCTAGGCTACTACTAGCGCTTTTCCGTGATCTTTTTCACTACCCGCTTGACGCCCAGCGTCAGTCGGGAGCGGGAGGACGGAACTGAGACCGCGCTGCGGTCATCGTCGGCAACCGCCAGCGGGCCCGCCGTCAGCTCTTCGGTGGAGTCGATGAGGCCCGGGGCAACCTGCAGCTGGTCCGCCAGGTTGCGGGTACGCGGAGCGGCGGAAGGGGCCCAGGCAGACGGCGCGGGGTGGGTGCCGTGTGGCGCATCGTCAATCGACTGCACAACAGCGGAGCGGATAATGTTGTCGAGATTTATGTTGAGGGCAGCCATTGACAGCGGCAGACAAGAGGGCGAGGTCGGCGACACGGAGTTGCTGTTGAGCGGCGGCAGGCCAAATGCGTCTTTCTCCTGCTCATCCTGGTCCTCGTCCTCGCCGAAGCAAAAGTCATTGTACTGGTAGTGGCGGTACAGCTCCTCGATGGAGAGCGTTGGGAGCGGGTCAATGCTATCCGGCGTTGTGGAGGTGAGGGTGAGGTTGGGGCTGCGGGAGCGGAGCTGGGGCTTTTCAAACAGGCGACGCGGGGCGACCGGCACGTGCGTCGACGTTCTGCTCAGCAGCGAGTCATTGTCGGTGAGGGAAGAAGCGTGAGAGGTGGCTGACAGGGACGACAGGCGGTTGTGTGGGCCGTTGTCGGCTTCGAGTTCAGGCACGGACGACATTGTGATGGCTGTGGAGCCTGAGGCAATCGACATGTTGCGGCGGGAAGTGCGCTTGGAGCCGACATTAGCGGCGCCGGTGGCTGCGCCTGATGAGCAGGTCGACGACGACAGCGATTTGTTGCGGTTAAGCGAAGAACCCGACTTTATACGGTGCAGCTCCATGGCCTTTTCGAGGCGGGCCGAATTGGCCGAAGCAGTGGTGGTGGACATTTGTCGGAACGCTGGCTAGCTGTTGGCGGAACGCTGTTGGGATAGAGGTGGTAGTGGGGCGCTCGGCTATGGGAAGCGGCTGGCGGCAGCAAAGGGCTGGGCGGAACGGAGCGGGAAGCAAAGCAGCAGGAGGCCACACAGAAATTTCGTAGAGCAGTTGGGGCTTGTGGCACGAGCACAGAAACGAGCACGGGCTAGCTATACAAAACTCAACCGACAGAGGGGTCCAAGCGGAAGACTGGGATGGGTATGTAGTTTCAGGTGGACACAGCAGCCATATATAAGGCTGGGTTGAGACAGGGGTAGTTGCTTTTTTGACCTTTGCTCAGCATGCATGCAGCCCCAGACAGCAGCCGGCGGTTGCCAGCGATAGCATGCGCAGGCGGGAGAGGGGGGGGACTACGCCTGCCGGATCCCTGGTGGGCGCAGACCCGCCCAAGTGGGCCTCATTTAACGAGAGAAGGAAGGTGGAGCGGGTTGAGGTGCTGCACTGAACACCCCCACTATAGAACGAGAACGGAAGAAGTCGAGACAAAAAAGAAAACCATCAAGTTTTGTAGATGCGGCAAAGGCTGTTTGCGCTCGCCAAAAACAGGCCCAGGCCTGGCCTCAACGCGATCCAGCAGGGATGTGAAAAATAACACACCACCGGGTTGGCTCAATCTGGTCCCTGTTGGCACTCCTGTTTGAGCTGGCGCAGGGCTGCAGGTTAATGTCGCTTCATGTGCAAAGGTTTTGCTGTGGGGTCCCAGGAACGGGTAGTGCGCAGCTAAAACGGGCAGGCCTCGAGCAGGCGCATAAGAGGAGGGGTGGAGGAAGACGAAGGAGAGAGCGCTGAGAAAGCAAATGTGCAGAATAGGGGCGAAAGGGAAGGGCATATGGTCGGTAGTAGTGAAATTCAGTTCTAGCTTTCACGCCACGCTTGCCACGCTGACGGCATTGCGGCCAGCGCCGCCCAAACGGTGCTCGCTTGGCTGCAGCCGCCTCTCTGCTAGCATTCGACATGTAGAGGCTCGATTGGGAGTTTTCAAGTAGCGACTCAGCGAGCAAGCGACACTGTTGTTTTGTAATACTAAACTATACCGGTCGTACAGTGACCCTTTTTCCGGCTTATTGCACCTTCCTCAGGCTTTTTCTAACCCTTCACACTACTTCAGTCTCCTCCTCCTCCTCCTGCTCCTCCTCCTCCACCTTCTTCTTCTTCGCTAGCGCCCAGTTGGCTCCACACTTTGTGTCAGGTTCACGCCCTCACAGCGTGTTGTGTCTTGAGACATTGGCCCCACGTTACGGGCTAGTGACCCGCCGCCAGTGTCCCGCGACCACCCCCCAACATCGAGCTCATTTTCCGGGCAGCGCTGCAAGTCCCAGCAGTGAATCGCAGCAACGCCGTGGCTCACCTAGCAACTAACAGTAGGAATGCCGTGCGCGGGTATAGGACCACAACCGCAGATGTCCCAGGTGCATTGACAGGCAGCTTAGCAGGTGCAGGGCAACCCCCGCCACAGTTGCCGAGCTGGAGCCCCCCTGGGCCTGGCGGCCCCACTCCCGTACTGGCAGCGCCATGCACGCGGCCGGGCCAATGCTTGGAACCGCAATCCTGGAATACTGAGGGCGACCGCAACACCAGCGCGCCAGATCTACAGGCCAGCTCAGATCACACTGCCACCAAGTAGTCAGCAGCAGCAACGGCGGCACCTGCAGCAGGTATAATGCGTTGCCCTGCCGGGCCTGCCAGACCTGGCGACCTGCATCAGCCAGCAGGCTACAACCCCTGTTCACCAGGGGAGCCTTTGGGCAGGGACCAGGGAGCCTAGCCATCAGCCAGTGCAGAACGCCCTAGTTACTGGTCCACGTCCACTGGCGCCAGTGGCAGGGGACCCAGTGGCCGGGGACCCAGTGGATCTGAGGCGGGGGGACTGGGGGGACCTGTAGCATTCAGTTGCAGGCCCTATCTTGATCCCTGGTTGCAAAGTAGCACAATGCGACATGTGCCCATACGATTTCGGCACGCCGTTGGCGTGACATTGAATCGTATGACATTGCGCACAGTACTCGGTTTTCCAGCGCAGTCGTATTTTGTAGGCTGTGCAGTGCTGTAGGGACGCTGTGACCCTGTGGGAGGGAGCGCTAGCGCCAGTGCTTGCGCTCGGAGCTGGGTGCTAGAGCTTCAACGCTACTGTGCTGCAGACAGTCCCCGGAGACAATTGCTAAACAAACACGTTTGACACTCCTTGTTGCTAGTTCCTCACTCTCCACCTCCAAACTCGTATTTGACTAGCACCCTGTAGTACATATCCTTTCAACCCTCCCTCCAGCCAGCTCTGTGTACGCCAGTGGTAATGGGCCCACTTGGGGCACCGGCAGTCCACTGGGTCCCACTCAACTGAAGGCACCACCGACTGACGAGCCACAGGCCTCTTTGCCAGCTTCTGACAGCGCGCTAAAGCGCGTGCAATTCACCATCTACCTTGCACGCGTTCTCGCCTCCAACTTCCCTGTATCCCTTGCTCTGCAGTGTCCACAGCGCGGATTCCGCACCCCCGCCAGCGGCCACCCCCACAACCCTGTCGCAACTGTCGCTCCCTGGCCCACACCTGTCTGTGCCAGGCTCTAGTGCTCGCTGTCGGTAGCGCCCTGGGACACACCTGCCTATAGGGCCACACTGCCGAAACGTAACTCCCGCGCTCTAATTGCCTGACTTTCCCCACTGCACCCTGCCAGCTCCCTTACCGAGCCCCTTGCATAGCTTGAACTGAAACCATTATGGCGCCGGGCTGCATGGCTAGCGGCGCGAGTTTCAGGGTCCAGGAGCACCGGCAGACATGGGCCTAGCGCATGCGGCGGGGATCCGTGCGTCGCCTTCAAGGCGGAATGGCCGCGGTGATTCAGACAGTTTGGGCAGCCTTCCGAAGTCGCCGTCCCATTTTGCATTCCCCGTAGGCGCTCGTGTGTCGTGCCCGGCGCACGTCCCTAGCCTAGTCTGCATGACCTCAGCCGTCAAGCAGTGCCAAGACAGCTGTGTCTGCAGAATAATCCGGCTCAGGTCGCTGCGCGCACAGCAGCACAGCGGCAACACAGATCCGCCAGGGATATTATTCCCTGCTTGGCGGGTGTCTGTCAGCGCCGATCGCTGCGCCCGCTAGCTGTTTCCACAGCATCTGCCCAGCGCCAATCTGCGCTGTCCAAAGCTTTGAAAAATACCGCCCGATTCATCCCACGCTCGCCGAGCCCTCTCGAGACGCTGCTGCCCCCACATAGCCCGCATGCACTAAAACGCTCTCGAGTCGCTTGCCGCGTGCCGCAGGCCTTCCCCCCCCCCCCCCCCCCCCCCCCCCCCCGCCCCCCCCCCCCCCCCCCCCCCCCC
>JAKTYB010000079.1:0-61421 GCA_030561725.1 Grinbergsozyma bentonensis | reverse complement strand
AAAAAAAAAAAAAGCGGAGGGGGGACGGGCGGGGGGGGGGGCGGGGGAAGGAGCAGGACGGCCGTGCGCTACCGCGTTTGATCACAGCAGCAGCGGCTCCGGAAGGCAGGCGAGAGCTAGTGTGCTTGCCACAAACTCGGCACAAGAGCCTGCTCTTTTTAGCGCTCGCTCTCCGCTCCTGCGTGGTGCCCTTGCCAGCTGCCTAGCGCTGCCTTCTCTCTATACTGACTCTCCCCAACCGCAGACTAGGCGGCCGCCTGACGGAGCCCACTAGCGCCGCTAGTGGCATTGCCCGGTCGGAAGTTGCTTACGCCCCCGCAGCTCCCAGTGGGGTTGCTTTTCTCTGAGGGCTGCTGGTACAGTGGGCCGATGGCTCCTGTAGCTAAAGTCGCTCTTGGCAGGGCCAGTGCAGCAGCTCTCTACTGCAAGTCGCAATCTTCCCCTCCCCCTCTCGGCTCCGAGCCGCCGCTGTGCAGTCCAACTGAGACATTGTCGGATCCCTACTACAGTTAGCCCAGGCACCAAGCAGGCACAAAAAATTGTGTCCTTTGCGCCTTGATAACTGGTGCCGAATCAGCTTTTTTTGGTCATTATTGACTTCTCTGGCGCTGCGACCGGGCGGAGCCCTGGAAAAACTCGGCGCTACTTGCTCTAAGCCACTGGCGCTAGTGGCTCCGATGACTTGCGTAGGGCCCCCACCGGGACCTGCAATGATCCCGCACTGGCAGGTGGTCCGGGAGACCCACTATTCCAGTGGGAGCTTGGAACAATCGAGTCACCAATGCCTGAGAGAGCAATGGCCCGTGGTGACCTGAGCAAGCTTGAGCTAGAGCAACTGGCCGACGGATTGCAGTGGCTCCAGGTTTCCCTGTTTTTGGGCTGCGTTGTTCTGTTTCACAACTGAGTCACTAGCTGAAGCCCGAAGCAACCGAGCTCCAGGTGACTGGAGTGACTACATTGCAGTGGGTCCCCTCCTCCCGTAACCCACTGAGACACTGCGTCTGGGTATTTGTCCTGCATACTTGCCGTGCTTGCGACTGGCTATGTCTTGCGTATCCCATCTACTGCCGTCCATTGGCAAAGGCCTGCGATGCCCAGACATGCCGGGGTTGGTGCCTCTACAGGGTTCTTATCCCTGCCTCGGCATCGGCGGCATTTTGTCGCCCAACATAATGCAGTGATGCACTGAAGCGCGTGCAATAACTTTAGCCCTCCCTACATGTTCCCCGTTCAGAATGGGCTCGTAAAATGTGGGGTGAGCTCAAAATCATGCAGTCCACCTGTGCTCGTCAATAAAACAACATTAATACTTCGTCTACAATCCGCCTACTTTTTTATGCTGATACAGTAAATAAGAAGAGCATGCTTACTCCTTGACCTTCTGGGTACCTCTGAGCAGACCAGTTCTTCTGGCAGCAATGAGACCGACCTTCTGACCAGAAACAGCGTTTCTCGAGATGGTAGAGGCCTTACCAATATGCTGGTGGTTACCACCACCATGGGGATGGTCGACGGGGTTCATGGCAACACCACGAGTTCTGGGCCACGAGTTTCTCTTGACTCTGTACTTGTGGTAGGCGTTACCAGCCTTAAGGAGGGGCTTGTCGACACGACCACCGCCGGCAACAATACCAACAACACCACGGGCCTTGGAGGAAAGAACCTTCTTGGCGCCCGAGGGGAGCTTAACTCTGGTCTTGCCGTCCTCACCGTGGCCAACGACAATGACGTAGTTGCCGGAGGTTCTGGCGAGAGTGCCACGGTCACCAGGTCTCTCCTCAACAGAGGACATGATGGTACCTTCGGGCACAGAAGAAAGAGGCATAATGTTGCCGACAGAGAGCGAGGTATCCTTGCCAGCGTAGACAAACTGACCGACAGTCAGGGACTCAACAGCAACCATGGTCACAATGTTGGCCTTGACAGAGTGGGCATCGGCAAAAGCCACCTTGGCGAGAGGGGCGCCTCTACCAGGGTCGTGGATAATGTCCTTGACAACACCTCTGATGTAGCCCTCGGTCTCCTCAGCGGTGACGGAGGTCAGCTTAGCAGCACCCTTGCGGTGGTGGGTGTGAGAGCCAAAGACGGATCCTTTGGCACCTTTTCTCTGGGCTCTAATAACTCTTCCCATGGCTGATTTGTGTGAAGAATTTCAGTGTGTTGGGTCGTCCTATGACTACCAGGATCTGTGAGTCTCCCAGCAGTTAGGGTTTGGAGATGATGTGACGGGCTTTGGTACCCCACCATAAATTCCACCCCTGAATGGCGTGCACGCTGGGAGATGGTGCGGGCTCGACAAATCGCCAGCTTCCTAAACAGGAAGGAGCTGGAGATGCCCCCCAGGAGTGGCCCATGGGCGAAGGAATCTGGGCATGGAGGGCGATCCTGGAACTTTCTGCAGGCTGCCAAGAGCCAGATACAGGCAAATCAGCTTGACTTGAAGACTCGGTTCTGGTCGGACAGGTGAATGCGAAAATGTATCTGGTCAATCCCTGGTGCTGTAGTGCCATCTGTAAATAGTCGGTAAGCACCCCCTAGCGACCTGGTGCTCTTGGTAGTCCAAACTCGTAAAGCACAAAGTTTATTTGGTACAACTATATTTCCATACATGTTATCAATTCAAAGTCATCACCAACATAGCGGCAATTACAATTGTAAACCTGCCTACCATCAAGTTGGCACCTCCATTGCTAACAACTTCTCCCTCTCCAGTGGGTTCAGGAGAAGCAGTGTCAATATCTCCATGACCTGCAGATGGGCTTGGAAGCAGCGTCAAAGTCTGCGTCGTTGGCTTCTGTTCAACAATGGGGAGTTGACCTGCTGACGTCTGTTCAACAATGGGGGCAAGTAAGGTGTGGTTACCCAAGGACTGGGTCGGCGCAGCTGTAGTACTAGTGTTGGTAAAGTGAATGCCCGTAAAAGATGTAACTCTGCTTGATCTAGTAGAATAGCTGCTAGAGCAGTGGTTCTTTGTGACAGTTAAAATAGCACTCTTGGTGATTGTCACTTGCTCCTTAACTGCCTTGGTCACGGTTACAAACACGGTCTTCTCCTGACAGGAGCTAACCAAAGACGCAGAGCTTGATCTAGAAGACAAAGGTCTGATCACACTTGATGATGTGCTAACCGAAATTGTGGAAGAACCCTCAGGACCACTGATCGGCACCGTTGGGCTGCTCTCAAACCCACCAGTTGTCTCCGTTGAAGATTCTTTGGTAGCAGTGGAAAGAAACGCGCTTTTGGACACGGTAGTCTCAACAGTAGAAAGAGGACTTGTAACCTCCATCACAGTCTTACTGGAGCTTGGAGAGAATGTTGATAATCTTTCAGTGCTTTTGGATGAAGCTCTCTGCACCGACATGGAGCTTTCTGTGGACAAAGCCAGCCCGGAAGCTGTCAGTAGACCAGATACAGACGATAATTTGGACGTGATCTGTGCTGGATACGACGTGGAAGATCCACTTGCAGAGTGCTTAATGGTCAAAGGTTGTGAAGCAGGAGATTTTTGACCTGATTCGCTTGGATTAGATGCGATGAATGATGAAGTTGGAATAACTGACCCAGTTTCCGGGGACAAAGATTTGAACGCAGAGCTAGAAACAACGGAGAATGCAGATATAGTGAAAATGGAGGAGATATGAATCGTTGAAGCCGCATTCCCTCCAGTTTCAGATACGGTTCCTTCTCCAGAGATTTGAGCGGATGGCTCATCAGATGATAAAGAACTCAAAGGTGAAGGCTTCAAGATTGTACTTTCACCGGGTAACGATGGAGTTGCTACTGAGGGGAAAGGAGTGGAGACTGGCATCGAGTCCGTTTTTGGAGAGGTGGAAGAAGTGATATCAGATTCAGTGCTTGTGCTTTGACCGCCAGATCCAGTAACTGCCGTGGCCACTAACGAGAGGTTAGTGGCGGTTTCAGTCTGCGATGGTTTCGAAAGATCAGAAGTGACAGCTGGCTCTACAGAAACAGATGAGAGAATCTCAATCAGGGTACTGCGAATTACTGGGATTACACTTGTCACAGATCCAATGACATTATCAGTAGTGATAATGGGCGAGTTGTTAGACGAAACAACTAGACCTGTACTTGTCTGAACTGGACTTTTGGACCCAAATGAACTAGTCAGGAATGCCGTTCCCAAGAGTGAAGCAGTTGGTGTCTCAGACGAAGGCATAGTTGGCGGTCCAGATGGGTACGTCGTAGGAGTTGTTTCTGCTCTTAACTCTGAAGAAGTCTCTATCATCAAAGCACTTGATAATATAGTTGTGGTGTGAATGACTGTTTCAACATCTCCGCTATTGCTAGGCTCTGAGCCTCCGCTTAAGATGCCTGAACTGACGTTCACAGACATAGATGAAGAATACAGAGCGGAGGATATAGTTTTAGCCGGTTTGGTGACCGTTATGAGATTTCCAGGTTTGGTAATCGTTCGCTCTCGTGTGCACGGCTCATGTTTAGTTACAGTAATGTTAGATCCGGGCTCAGTAATAGTGACCACTTGACCGTTACATGGATTTGTGTGCTGATTTGTTATGGTAACAATAGATCCTGGCTGAGTAATAGTTACTAGGTAGCTGTTGCAGGACTCCGGGTGCTTTGTTGAAGCTGTGTCAGTGGTCTTACTGGAGGCCCAAATTGTACTATTGCTGTTCGGATAGCTGTAGAATCGTGTAGACATGAGCTCAGTTTCAATAGTAGGCGGAGTTGAAGCTATCTTACTAGACATGTGAGTCTCAGAGCTGCTATAGTCAGTCGAAGGCCAGGCTGATGTTAGAGCTGAGCTTTCATTTCTAGAAATGAAGGAAGAGAAAGTGTGGACTACGTTCGAGCTTGAAGCAGCGATACCAGAGCTGACCACTTCATTCTTTGTGGTGACCGAGATTGCATTGCTGGATTCACCGACTGAGTTTTGAATTGCAGTCGCAGAGCTGAATTCAACAATGGTCCTTGATTTGGAGCTCTCCACTGCAAACGCTGTGCTGCTAACAAACCCAGAGCCTATTACAGTCTCTGTCAGATAAATCTCTTCAGATGAGATTGCTGAAGGAAGGTGCGTCGTCAGTGGTCCACTAATCAAAATGTTTGATTGAATGGTTGGATTGATTGTAGAAGAGCCAAGAACCGATGAAGAAGCACCGGTGGCGCTAGCCACAGCCGACGAAAAAGCCGAAATAGCTTTGGTGGAGCTGACAACCACCGAAAAAGGAATACTGCTGGGGCTAGCAACCAGCGAGGGAAGAGCACCAGTGGAGCTGGCAGCGACTGATGGAAGAGGACCACTGGAAGAACGTGCAGGCACAACTAACGTCGTAGAAATTGCAGTAAAATCGGCATCGGAGGTTGGTTCTTGGGTAGTGAAAAATGAGGCAATATCAGAGGTCTCACACGCGACCGTATCACAAGGAGACTCTGAACTCAGGGTCGAGACAACAGCTATATCAGAACTCATCACACACGGGGAGCTTGACAATTGTTGGATAGTCTCAACAACGGTGAAAACTTTCTCGCTCTCAGCTGTCTCTGTCAAAACAGCGCCAAATACCGTGGATGATTCCTGAATTGTGGAGAAGACTGTCACCACGTCCGCCGGGACAGATTCGTATACTGTGTAAAGCGAGTCTGGCAGTGTGCTGTATTCAGTATAAATCGTCACTACGCCTACGTCATCATCGCTTCCAGGATGTAGTTCAGATTCAGGGTGATCAGAGTTATCGTCTCCGTCATCGTGTGGGTGATGATAAGGGGAGCTGGCGGAATTGTCATCCGAAGGAAGAGAGGATCCAAAATAATAATGATTGACTTTCAAATCAGTAGCGTGATGACGATCAATATTGTTTTGAGAGTAGTCGTAAGTATAGTAAGTATCCCCGTTTCCTCCCCAATAGCCATACGCGTACCCATTTCCCTGCTCCGGGTTTTGGGGATACTCAATATTTGAGCTCTGATAGCTAGGGCCCACAGGAGCCTGCATGGAATCGTAATTGAATGACTTGACTGGCATTGCATCCCCATATACGAGAATATTGTTCGTGTTTGAGTCGAGCTGTTTGCCTGTCTGTGTTTCCGCCGCAACCCCATAACCAGAGTCATCTGTACTTTGGTCGCTGTAACGAAAATCGTACCAGTTCTTCTGAGAGGTAGCTGGGGGCGTGTGGAAATCACCAACAGGACCAGTCTGATATTGAGCAACCCGCTCTGCAGCTGGTTGGAACTCTGAACTAAAAAGATTATCCGAAACCTCGCCAACAATCTCAGCGTCGGCGACAGCAAGAAAGCTTACACCCAGCGCGAGAATCAGTTTCATCAGGATGGTTGGCAAAGTTACTGGTTCTACATTTCCAGCAGGACACGCCGACTTATAGCATGAGATCTGACATCTCAGAGTCTCAGAGATCGGAGCTGGGCAGGACGCTGAGAGACGAGCGGCCTCTGGTAGCAGCAGCGGAATCCGATTGTATGATCTTGATGCTAATGAGATCTATCTGAATATTTTCAGATATACTTGAACAAAGAGGGTATTATGAGTAAACTTGAATCTAGGTATTCGGCGAACATGAACGAAGATAGTCGGGAACATTTGATCAAGAAACCGAGTCGCCGAGGAGGTCGTCCGACAGCTAAGCCAAGGGGAGCAGTATTTTGAATTACAAGTTGCTGGCTTGCAATATCAGTTCCTATTCTTCCATGTATTGGTCTTGTCTAGAGAAAGCGTCTGGGCAGATCAAGGTCTTGAGTTTTGAACTGACTTGACTCTTAGGGGTAGGCGGGCAGCTCTGGCCTTGGGGCGGGCTTCGATGGCAAGATCGGAGAGGATAGAAGGAGATAAACATTCGAACAAGCTCCATCTCGCTCCTACATCTTTACTAACGGTCGCTGAACCTAAATGTTTAGAGATTTCTGCCAACTTTTCTCGGCGCCAAGCGCCAAAACCTAGGGCCCATGCAGGGCAGACCTACATCATCACAGCGCCTTGCAGATGCACGTGGGAGCTGCCAGCTCACTGATCTGGGGTCGAAGACCCCATTGCTTGATGTTGTCTAGGGCGTGTTTTGGCCACTGGGCTCGGATAGGGTGGGCCAGCTGACATTCGCACGCTCTCATAACTTGCTGGCCGCCCGAGTCGTATTTTCCAATACTCCAGCATCACGACCCAATCGAAAGATTCATATTTAGAGATGACCAGTCCCAGCGCAGACCTTTCTGCAGCCCTGCGTGGTCTTGGCGCAGCGCCACACTTTCGTGCCACCGCCATGTCAGTCATCATGCGGGCGTTAGTGGTTACCCGGACTCACGCCGCCACAACACTCTTGAAAAGGCTATGCGTGCGCCACGTGCAGATGATAAGAGGAGCCTCGCCGTCAAAACCTGCAGGTGTATAAATATTGAGCTGGCCCCCTTCAAAACAGTTTGACAGCACTGCCTTGCCTAATAGACTATTTAAACAATGAAATTCAGCATTTTGTGGGCGGCTATGGTGGCTCTAGTGCACTGCACTGGCGAAGCCGCCGAGCCCTTCATCGGCAGCTCTGACCAGCACAGACTCGGCCATAGTGGCTCCTCTGCCACCGAAATCAAGTCCAAGGGCTCGAAAAAGAACCTCATCTTTATGGTCTCGGATGGTATGGGACCTGCATCTATTTCACTGGCCCGTTCGTTTAGACAGTTCCGAGACGGCCTGGATATTGACGATATTTTGACCCTCGACAAGCACTTTATTGGCCACTCTCGGACTCGCTCCTCGGACTCACTCGTTACAGACTCTGCGGCCGGTGCGACGGCCTTTTCCTGTGCTCGAAAGTCTTACAATGGTGCTATTGCAGTTCTACCTGATCACAAGCCTTGTGGGACCGTGCTAGAAGCTGCCAAGCTTGCCGGCTACATGACGGGCCTTGTGGTGACCACACGCCTCACAGACGCTACCCCGGCCTGTTTCTCCTCTCATGTCAACTTCCGTACCGAGGAAGACCTTATAGCTCTTCACCAACTCGGCAACTACACCATGGGCCGTGTGGTGGATCTCATGATTGGCGGTGGTCGTATACACTACATTCCCCGCGGCCGCCAAGATGGCCAGGACCTTGTAGCACGTGCTCAGGACGAAGGTTGGTCGTATTTTGATGACCGTGCCGGCTTTGATTCCCTAAATCATGGCGAAAACGTAACTCTGCCTCTGCTGGGTCTGCTAGCTGACTACGATATCCCGTATGACCTTGACAGAGACCCCAAAGTCTATCCGTCTATTGAGGAGAGCACCCGTACTGCATTGCGTGCACTGGAAAAGGCCACAGCTGACTCTGACCAGGGCTTTTTCATTCTGATTGAGGGATCGCGCATCGATCATGCTGGCCACCAGAATGACCCTTCGGCTCAGGTCCGTGAGACTCTGGCCTATGATGCCGCCTTCCGTGCCGCTGTGGAATTTGCCAATTCTACAGATGTCGAGACCGTTGTTGTTTCTACCTCAGACCACGAAACTGGTGGACTCTCTACGGCCTTCCAGGTTGGTCCTGACTACCCTAACTATGCATGGTACCCAGATGTTTTGCTCAAATCAAAGCACTCTGGTGAGTATCTGGCCCGCAAGCTGCGTGCCTACCCCGCTGATGGCACTCGTCGTTCCCTTGAACGCTATGTGATTGAGGAAATTTTCATTGACGGTCTCGGCATAAATGAATTTACAAAAAATGAGCTCAGTAGCGTTGTTTTGAATAAGGACAATGCCATTGACTATATCAACAAGATGATCTCTAAGCGCTCTGAAACTGGCTGGTCCACACACGGCCACTCGGCGGTGGATGTTAATGTTTACGCATACTCTCCTACTGATGATGGCATGCTCAACCTGCTAAGAGAGCTCGGCGGTTCAAATGAGAACACAGACGTCGGTGGCTTTTTGGCCAAGTACTTGGGCGTGGATGTGGAAAGTGTCACCAAGGCGCTTCAGGCTGATGATGACCTTCATCTGTTTGATTACCCAGAGGAGGTTGAGGAAGACATGGAGGAGGATATGCACATGTTGCACTCCCACGAGGACTTTCCTGCTGACGAGGAGACTCTTGAGGAGGAAGATGCCGTCCTAGTGGCTGACTCATTTTCAGAGGAGCTTGGTGAGGAAGGCGATGAAGACATGGAAGATGAGCCCGAGAGCCATTTCGAGGAGAATCTCGATGAGACCAAGATGGCACGTATATACTCAGCCATTGAGAATGTTCTAGACCCCATGTGACTTTTATTGTAAGATTAGAACTAGATAGCTTTAGAAATATAAACCTTTATTTAACTGGTCTTTGGGAAATGATAGGCCACTTTGGTCCACTCGGTTGCCAAGTCCAGGTTGACATACTCGGGGCGACGATTGGTGTCTAACAGGACGCCTTTCTTTTCTGCTGTATCGCAACGAGTTACATGCCTAATCACCCGCTCACCTCAGCCGCACTAACTCCAACCATAGACTTTGCGGAATCCCCACTCACAGCCTCACTAGCTCCCCACTCCCAGCTGCTCACTGGAGAAGCAACTGGGAGAAAGGTGAAATTTGACCAGTCGAAATTTCACGTCCTCTTCAACCGCATCAAATCAAGATGACGAGAATCTTTGTGCGTGCTGTGCACACCGCAAAGACTAAATTCCCCACAGTCTTCAACCCCACCAGGTCTGCATCTAATCCCAAAATTATTCTACCATCAGGGCTTTTATACAACCCCCCGGCTGCTGCACCAACTCCCTACCAAACCCCTCAGTCGTTTTTGCCCAAAGATGACCCGCGCACTGTTCTGTCTTCAAAAGAGCAAGAGCGTGCCGCCAAGATTGCTGCCGGTAGCTCTGCCCCGGCACTTTCCCCCACAGAAGCCAAGAAATACCATCTCACTGCTGAGCAGGTGGTGGAGATGCAGAAGCTGAGAAATGAGGGCTGGTCGAGAAAACAGTTGGCAGAAAAGTTTGAGTGCTCTCTTTTTGCTGTTTCTCTCACCACCACTCCGACGCCTAGTCACGCTGCGGAAATGGCCTCAAGGCTGGCAACAATCAAGGAAGGATGGAATGAATACCGTAGAGATGCCCGTCGTGACCGCCAGAGAAGAAGAGAGATTTGGTTGAGGGATGGCAACTAACTTCGAGTTTTGGACTCCAAAATTTTATCTATCTATTATTGTAAATAGTCAATTCGAGCATGTTAAATTTGAAGAATAGTGGCTAGAGGGAAATGGCAGATGTTTTGAAGGAGCAGGTCTGTGATCATTACTGACTGAAGCATTTTGAGTGGTCTTTCTTTGATTTGGTGAAGAGGGTCCAGTTATATGATTGTCTAGAAATGGTCTTTACATTCACACTGAGAAACAACGCACTATCTAATCAACCGCGACAGCTGGGTACTGACATTACCACAGGATTAGGACACAATCGAAGACCGCTAGCAAAGGATTCTTTGATAACCCAATCAATTCACCAAACCGCTATTGTATTCTGCTGATTATCAGACATGAAAGAAAGATTCAGTAGTGGGGATTCGGTTTGGTAGATAAGATCTTAATAGGCTTAGCCAAGTAATGGAGGCTATGTTAATTATTAAAGCCTTCTTCAAATGATGAGCATTCACCTAGTTTCCCCGAAACTGCAATCTGACAGACTTGAGGACATTCGGATGGAGAAGAGAAAATAGATGCGTGAACTGGTGGCAGCCCTAGCAAAAAAAAGCATCGTAAATAGTGAGAGAAACTTCATAGCATCATTGTTGCCAACAATAATGTGCCTATGGTAGAGGAGTTCATAGAGTTGTATAAATTTTCGGTTGCCTCATAGCGCACGAAATGGTCTCAGTAGTTACAGGTTCGTTGCGTTGAAGTTCAGTTGCTTTTTCAAAATGGACCAGCAGCAACATTAATAGTAAGCAATTGTAAGACTGCAAACTAGTGTTTGGACGTCCATGATTCACTTTACCATTTCAGGCCTTCGATTACAATTGTCTATGATTTATTTAGACAGTAGTGTTGAGAGCATTGTTATTGGTCTAACCTAACTGAGGACTGCTTGGCTTCAGCCAAAATTAATCATACGACCTTATAATATTCTTGACCAAGGTATGGATATTTCTTCCATGATTTCTTTGTTCTGGAGGACTTCAGATCCCCATTAATGCTAAGCCGCAACCAGGGCCGTCAATAAGCCAAAGAAGGAAGGTGGAGCAAGCGTGGGGTTCCGGATTATTCTCTGAAGGGGCTGGCGCCGGCTACTCAGCTAGGGTCGCCACCAGAAACCGCACGTTCGTGGCTTGAAAATGGATGGAGACTAGCTGGCTACGGATGTTCCCGGCTTTTGATCCACATGGGAATTTGATAAAATATCGCTTCTCTAACCTGCTCTCTGAAGACCCCCACCTCAGCTTGTCGCGGACTTTACCAGGGACCCGCCCTTATTGCTCATTTTGGAGAAATCTCCGTCCGCTGCTAGATTTCCCGAACAGGCGGATCGGCGCTGCCACATAGTCGTGGAACCGCCCGGCCACCAGAATAGACATTTCGGAAATACCCACTGAGGGGGGGGGCTATCTTGGGAAATGCAGCTTGGACGGAAAATTCTAGGAAAGGTGAGCGTGCCCAGAGATCCAATCAGTCAAATAATGAATGGAATTTTAATTAGCAAATTTCATAACTCAAGGGGCCTGCACTCCTACTAATCAACCTCCCGGCCACCGGAACAACTGGCAATGTGAGCAAGCGGCATTTTTTTGCGATCTACCTCCCACGGACGTGTCACTCACAGTTACGGGGCTCAGTGGGAAGCGGCATTCTCGGAAGTGCCACCTATCTGCAGGTTGCTGCAAGCAGCTGCAGTGGCGGCAGTGACTCCTGCAACACTAAACGGGCAGAATACCCACCAGCAAAAATGTGCTGGCACACAGCAGTCCCCAGACTGTCCCCCCACACACGGTGAAGCAGGGATATTAAGAAAGACAAAATTGTTTTTGACAAAGAAACCGGAATCTATTAATGGTTTAAAGCGTAATCATAAGGAGGGAATAAATACAAAGGGCCACCAGGGCGCTAGTTAGTGGGTAATTTTGGTTGGATGAGTGTTGGGAGAGCAGACAGATCTTCGCTCGGCTCTGCAGCTAAGCTGCACGCCAGCTGCAGACCAAATAGTCTAATTTTTTAAGACCAATGCATGAGCAAGCCGAGACCAGGATAGTTTACAAGACACCCTTGGCGTGGAGCTCCATCATGGTAGTGTAGTGTCTGAGGTCAGAGAGGTGACTCTTGAGAGACTGGAGCACCACAGTAGCCTTCTCATCGAGCACAAAGTGCTGAGAAGAGAGATTAATGCAGCGCTTGCCCTGCGGGATGTTCACAAGGAGATCCTCAACAAGAGTCTCAATATGACGGAGCGACCACTCGTGAGCGGCGCAAAAGATAGCCTTGTTGGCAGGCTGAGTCACAAGAAAGGCACCGTACAGGTTGGAGACCTGGCAGCGGGCGTTGATGACGAGAGACTGGAACTTGTCGCTGTTGGCAGCGGGGGCAGGAGTGACAGCAGCTGGGACGGGAGCGGGGGCAGGAGCAGCTGGGGCAGCGGGACCAGCGGGGGCCTCAACATGCTCAACGGCCAGCTTGGAAGCGACTTCGTCGAGTAGCTGAATAGAAGAAATGATGGAGGCGGTGGCCAGGGGGGTAGCGCAAACGCTAGGAGTGTTGGCAACTTCGGTCATAGGAGTTTGTAGGGGAATATTAAAAAGTGGGGGGAGTTGGCGAGCAGCTGTAGTAATGGGAGCTTTAAGTTGTAGTGATACACTTGAGTGTTAAGAGAATATACAAGTGCTGGTGGTAAAAGACTGTTCTGTGTCTTTAGAGTCTAAGAATAACTTGATACTGAATACAGGTTCCCCGGGCTTTCTTATATAGTTTTTCGTGGCAGGGCGTCGCAACCATGTGCGAGGCTCAGTCACACGCATATTTCTGCGCTCCCACCAGCGTTCCCCACAAAAAAAATCAAGTGCAAGCGGGGAGAATACCCAAAGAGGAAGCTGAGCAGATAGATTGGACGTTCCGACGCCTTCCCCCACCCGCTGGTTGATTTTGCCGGATGCCGATCGGGCTTCTTCGAGGTGCTTAGCCAGAGGAGTGGGGGTTCAACCAAGCCGACGGCCTGGACTCTGTGCTACCCTTGGATCATTCCAGACTGTATTCTCAGCAAGCTAGCAAGCATTTTGGCTCTCCCAGCAAGTTTACTAAGCCTCCATCTCTCGAGGCTCCCCCCCCCTCATTGCTCGTCGACGATCACGAGGGTGCGCGCACCCAGTCGCAAAGCCCCAACGGAGACCTCCCACCCTTCGGAATTATCGTGAGGGATTTTTAAACTGGGGCGTGCATGGGGGCACCAGAAAGGGCGTTCCGCCGTTAGCAGGATAATCCGCGAGCTCTCCCTCCATTTTGCAAGGTCTTCTACTCTGTCAGTGCTAATCTGTGTCCAGTAGCTCTAAGCCTAATCTATTTTCTAAACGTAATATGCGAGATGAGCTCACCGTCAGCTCGTCAGCTGCAGGTAGCGTGGCTGTGCTGGGCCATTCTAGCGAGGAGGGTATTTTTCCACACAGGGAACAGCAATAGTGGGGAAGGCCCTGCGCAGGCGAGAGCACCCACTAGGTTCGGAAAATTAGTGGGGGGCAGAGAGGCGCAATCATGAGGGGGCCCTGTTCCTTGTGGATGGCTTAATTCGGCTAAGAGCGACCGGGAGTGGGTGGACCCTAGAGGACTCGCGACGGCTTACCCATCTCTATTCTGGCCCTTCAGGCGCTTGCTAAATGACAGGTATCGACGCAGCAATCTCCGCAGATCCCGCAGGTCCAGCCAATCACTTTCCATTCTTGCACTTGTTCCTGCGCAAGTCTGGCTCATTCACAGCCTCCAAAGGGCACTGTCCCGACTTGGTGTGTGGCCCGCTCACTCAGCGGGCCTTGTCTCAGGATGAGGAGGGCGGCACGGACAGCTCCACACAGAAAAATCAAGATTGAGCGGAATGCAAGGGGCGGCCTGGCCAGACGCAGGCGGGGGAGCTTGCTGGGGCAACCGGAGGCCGGCACCCTCCCAGAATGCTGCCAGATGCAACTTCCCTATTGAGCAGCAGTTCCAGCAAGTGCAGTATCTAGCTGCTGAGCAATTGCTCGAGGGTCGAGCTACGTCACTGGCAAGAATACTCGGCACCAGAGAGTAAGCTCGAGAAACGAGCTACGTCACTGGCAAGATTACTCGACGCCAAAGAGTATGGCACCGGCCAGCTCCGGGTTGCCGCCAGACTGTCGCAAGGCAGCAACTACCTCCTCCCTAGAAAAATCCCCAAGGCGTCGCAGGTGGTTGATCACGTCTTCCGAGAACTCGTCACGGGCGGCTGCCGCCATATGTGGCGGCGGCTGGGCCTGCGCCATTCGATCGCTCACCTGCTGGCTGCTGGTGGCTGTTGGAGCGGCACGTGAGGAGGAGGGCGCCGCCAGCGACGATGCGCCGACACCCGCCGTGGCAGCCTCCGAGCTTCCTTGCACGGCTGCGCCCAGATTGGCCGGCGGAAGGCCGGCCATGCTATCGTCGACCTGGCTGTCGGGCAGAAACGGCACCTCCGAGTCGCCAAACACCAGCACGTTTCTCCGCAGGTCGATGCAGGCCTGGAACCGCTTGAGCATGTCGAGACCCAGCAGCAGGTCCACCGACATGCCCTCCGTGACTGTGAAGGAGCAGCTCATGAATGCGGAGCCGACCTTGATGGGCGCCGCGTGGATCTTGCCGAGAATCTTGGCGGTGCCCACGCCGACGGCGACTCCCTGGAACCGCCGGTCCAGCAGGTGCGACAGATTGCAGCGCTCCATGCACGCCGGCGACATGATGGTGGACTGGGCCCCAGAGTCGACAAAGGCCTTGAGCTTCTTGCCGTTCACAAACAGCTCGACAAAGAGCATGCTGATTTTGCCAAAGACCTCGGGCGTGTTTTCCAGCGCCGCGTTCAGATTGTCGTTGATGGCCTTGGAGTAGATGAGCTCCAGGATCTTGCGCTGCGACTCCTCGTTGAAAGGATCGTCCTCGAGCTTTTTGAGGTGGTTGCGGTACTCCTCCTCCGCCGAGCGGCGCTCGCGCTCAATGTCCACCATGAGCTGGCGGAAGCGCACGGGGTCGTGTGCGGCCTCCACGAGCTGTGGGTACTGCATCTCCACGCCCTGGCGCATCTGCGAGTGATTGAGGATTTCCTGGCGGATCCTTTCAATGTGTTCGTAGAAGCTTTGCAGCGCGGCCTGGTTGGTGGCCGGCTGTGTGGATCCGCTGGCGGGGGCATCGGTGGGGCTGGCCTGGTTGACCTGGTTGGTTGATCTCACCAGCACCATGTCGCCATTGGTCAGCCCATAGGCCTCCATGGTGCGGTCGAGCGCTGTCATGGGCGAGCCGTTGAACAGCAGCTGCTGCTGGGCCTTGGGCAGGCCTGTCTCGGCCTCGATGTTGGCCTGCAGGTCGTTGAGCGACATGTCGCTCGCTACCATCAGGCTGAGGACGTCCTCTCTATCGGCAAATGTCACGAGAATCTTCATGGCCGTGTGATATCGGAGAGGGAGGGTGCTGTTGTGGATGGTGGGGGGGCGATGCAGAGCGTGTGGCGCGGCGCGCCGCACTGTACCCGGAAGCCCGTGGAAAGGGTGGCTGACAAAGCGGGCAAAGAGGGATGGAAAGACGGGGGTGGGGGGAACGGCTGTCTCAGAGACAAGGATGCAGCGGGTGGTGTGGCGTCTTTGGACAGCGCTGGTGTGCTGTGTGGCCACTCAGTTTAGGCTCGCGTGCTGGCTAGCCCAGCTTGACAGCCCTGCTCGCACGGCTGCATTCGGTGGTGGGGACTAGGCGAAACGGCAGTGTGGGGAAGAAGGCAGGAGCAGGAGTAAGCAGAGAGCGTGGGGCCCAGTTCTCAGTGAACATATATTTGTCAGTAAACATCTATTTGTCCGCTAAATGGGAATGAAAAAGTGAGATATCAGACATATCTTGCGACCAGCTCGTCCAATCCTCGCAACAGCCGTGTTGCTCAGCAGATGGGGACAACGGGCTGTTTTTCTGGCGCTGACTGCGTTTCAGTGGCCTCGTCAAACGATACTGACTGTAGTGAGGGCCATGCCAGTTCCTCGCTGCGAGCCCTGGCCGCCAGAAGTAGGCCCAGGGACATTCTGTGCCTATTGACAGGGCCGGATCCGGCCCTGCAGTGCTGGCGCTCCGCGCCCGCTCACGCACGTCCAGCGCACGTCTAGTAGTCTCCATAGTTGATGAACATGTTGGAACCGTCCATGCCAAAGTCCCCGCTGCCGCCAAAATCGTTGCTGCCGGCGTTGGACCCCATCGAGCCCATGATGCTTTGCGGCGTGGGCACAACGTTGCTGAACTGTGGCGTGGACGTGGCGTTATCTGCACCCGCCACACCACCAGCAGCTGTGTTGCCCCCGTTGGCTGCAGCCCCGGGAGCCGTGTCGGAGCCCTCAGTCTTGGGCTCCTTCTTGACGGCCGTCTCCGAGTACTTTTCGTCCCCGACAGCCGTGCTGGCCTCCTGGAATATGGGGTTGCACTTATCGTACTCGCTGATGAGCTCCTCCACGCTCTTGAGAATGTTTTTGGCCTCCTGGACCGTTTTCTGGTACAGCGTCTGCGCCGGCACCGAGTCCTCAAAGTGCGCAATATTGACCAGCAGATACGGCACCTGTGTGCGGAATCGCTGCAGCTGTGCGAGCGTTTCCTGGATCTGGAGCAGCTGCGCGTCAACAGTCGTGGCGCCCAGAGGCGCTGCTGCGGTAGACATTCGTCGGTTTCCCGTGAGGTGTGAGGGTAAAATAGAGTGTGTAGTGCGCCTGGGGGTAGAGACTCCCAGTGGCAGACCCGCACTGGGGGCTGGCGTGGGGCTGGGACAGCGGCCTGAGGGGGGGAGGGGATGGAGGAGCAGCGGCCTGAGTTGGGGGGTGGATGGAGGAGCAGTGAACTGACAGAAAGCCTTCAAGAAAGCGGTGAACTTGTGAACTGGTCTATAACCTTTTCTATAGACGGTATTCCATTGCATCAGCCAAGTGACTATTCTAGCCCCAGCGGTCTCCGGTGGTCCAACTAGCTTACTCGAGCTGCAACAGCCAGGAATCTACAAACTCCAGCGGTGCGATTCTGACAGCCCAAGAGGTCTCAGCCCAACCCGGGTCCTCGAAATGTATCCTAGTCTCTATTACGATGTAGCTACAGATACGACTGGTCAAAACTGAGCCAGTAAGCTGCTGCTGCAACTACAGCTACAGCAGATCTATTAAATGTATGCAACATGGGTTTCCCAAGTGGTCAACGGCCAACGGCCTATACTGCGAGAAGGAATATGCTGCCGCATCCACCGAGCTCACTCGAAAGGAGCTCAAAGCTTCCGCTTGGTCTGTAACCCCTCGACAGGGAGACATGATCTAATCATTCGCTAGCATTGAGCAGCGCGCCGATCGACCGAACCGAAGCCCAGGACAAGCGCGCAGCTGCTAACGACCGCGCTAAGTGCCGAGTGCCCTGCTCAGATTATGGGGCCGTAGCCACCATGTGCACAGGCAAAGGTCACAATGAAAGGAAGAGGTGGGGGGTGCGCCCCAATTTATATTTTTCAGTGCCGAGCAAAAAATTTCAGGTGCATGGGAGATGCGTCGCAGGGCTGCGCGCTGACAGCTGCTAGTGCATACCAAAATAGTACAGTGCAACCGTCAATTATAACCAGTTACAACTATTTCACAGTTCCTCTCTTTGCTCGGCCTTTCTCACAGCCTAGCCAGCGTTCTCCCCTGCAGTCCTCCATCCCCTCCGTCCCCTCCAGTGCTCCTCCTCTCCCTCCCCTGCGCGCTGTCTAACCACTCCCAGTTGTCACAGCCGCACTGCTCTCTCGCCCAGGCTCGCCCGTCTCTCAGCTGAGGCTCTCTTGGGACCATTGCTCGTAACCACCAATCACTTGTGTTTAATATGGCTGGTAAGTAGAGCCGTTAAAGCTGGACAGAAGGGGCTTTTTTCGAGACAGAACCCAGATATATGCCTGGCAAAATGTCACCTCACCATAGTCTGCCATCCATTCTGCCCCCATTTTGCCTCATCCTGCCCGCATTCGCCCCATTCACCTACTAACCCGAGAACACAAACGACCAGAACTCGTCTCGTTCGACGAGATTGACTACTCGGACAACCGTGCCCTGCGCTCGGCCCAGGACTCCATGATCAGAGAGCAGTGGATCCGTGTCGAGGCCCTCAAAACCGTGAGAAGAGCTCTGGAAAAGTGCTACCTGACGCAGGGCGTCAACCAGTACGAGAACTGCAAGGACCTGGCCGAGCGCTACCTTGACATGCTGCCGGACCACAGAGTCCAGGGCTATTTGGGCTACCAGAGAAACGACCCAACCAAATAAGGCATGTAGTAATGATTTATTTGTATATAACGAGGCCCGGCGGAGCCTTGGCAAGTTGGAGCGCTACTGCACGGCCGATGCGCTGCTGCCCTGGTGAGTGCTATTCTCACTGCCTGCTTCTAGATGACAAGACTTTCCTGGGCTTGGCCATCATACTTTTCCGGGCTAATAATGTTTCTCGGGTGCCGCTAGGGCGATAGCTGAATCATGCCTGCTCAGAGGTCTCAGCATCGTCCGAGCCCTGAACAGGGCCAGCAGCTGCGCCACTATCGCTGACAGGAACCGGAGAAACTGGTGGAGATATTGCTGCAGAAGCTGCCGCGGACTCTCCCGCAGATTCAGCCGAAGAAGCTGCCGCGGACCCTCCCACAGACTCTCCCACAGATTCTGCCAAAGGATCTTCATCCTTCAGAGCTTCTTTCTCAACTGCTCTCTCCTCTTTCGGGCGGTCCCCATTTTCAAATCCACACCTTGGACAGGTATAAACAACTTTCGCCGGAACCTCTCCCGGAGGTGCTAGGCCGTTGTGGGTATGGCATCTCCCGCAAATCAGTGCGTAGCGTGCTTTGGCTGACGTCTCGTCAATGCCAACTATGCGGTCAAGAAGTCTGTCAAACCAAGTAGGCTCGTAGTGGACTGACAGCTCCTCGTTGACAAAGTTGTGGGGAAGGCCCTGAGCTGAAGGACCGTCAAGGCCATTTGCCAAAGGACTCCCAGCAAGGACAGGGGCCGCTTTAGCTTGCACTGGGGCAGGGATAGGGGCACGGCGATTCCTGGTCGTTCTTGAGCCTTTCCTGCCCTTTTTGTTCTCATTCTCATTCTCCTTCTCGTTCTCCTTGCTTTCGTACTGATCAATCAGCTTTTGTGTCTCGTAAAATCCCGTCTCCTTCTTGTACACTTCAATCAGGGCCTTTTGCTGTTCACGCAGCTTTTTCAAAGAGCGAGTGTTTTTCTCGATAAACCGCTCGAATGTAGCTTTTAAAAGTGAAGTCAGCAAATAGAGCACTACTGGACTGGCTGCGGCCAGTGACACAAGCAGGGCGTCTCGTTTGATGGATGCTGCTGCAACCAGCGGTAAAAGAGCCAAAAGGGCATAGATAATCACATGGCGTCTCCACCAGTGCTGACTGGACCGTAGCCTTATGTTTCGCTTTTCCAGAGTGGAAATGCGCTCCGAAAGTTTGCTCAAGTCGCGTTCAAACACAGTGGATCTGCTTCTGGAGCTGCCGATCCCAAATGACCACCACGCCATTTGCTATTAGTAAAAAAGAATCTGGCTTGTGTGATTTCCTACTCTTCTAGTTGTGCCACTTTGCGCTGAATTTCTGCTCCTGCGCGAAATCAGCTTCTACTCAAAGCTCCCTACAAGCCTTCAATCACCAGCTATTATGTTTGAAGCTGTTTCAGTCTGTTTCCAATTCTGACTCCAGTGGCAACTGCTCTCTTGCCCAAGTCCTGTCAAGTGGTTGGTATATTGCTGGGTGCTCCGCCACGGCAATGTGGGGGTGATGAGGGGTCTGGGCGTCCAGCACAGAGGGCTGAAAATCGATGTTGCTGGGTCTGGTGATGAGGCAGGCGCTATTGGTGCGCAGAGTGGAGAATTGGGAGGGGAGATAGGAGAGAGGTTGTGGGAGAGAGAGTGTGCAAGAGAGATTGGGGCTGTTGCAGCGCGTGGCTAGTTGATCTTGTCCCTGAAGACACAGCTGTCGGGCTAGAGTGCTGGTGGGTGTTGGTGGTGCTATCAGGTGCTAGTGGTGCTACCAGGTGCTAGTGGTGCTACCAGGTGCTAATGGGTGTTGGTGAGTGCTAGTAGGTGCTAGTGGGTGCTAGTGGGTGCTAGTTGAATGCTTTTGAGTGCCAGCTGGTGATTGCCAGTGGTGGAGACGCAATTATACGACCCAAAACTAGCCTTATTCGGGTGAGAGACGGCCGGGAGAGTCATCAGTCGGAAGACCACCGACTTTTGGTCATACCTCCAGTAATCAGAATCCTCTCTTGGGCTATTGAAATTCACTTCACAGGCCAGCCTCATACCTTCATTATTCTCCCTCTCATGTCTCCTGATGCTGCAAGTCCTGCGTCGAGCAGCTGCTTGGCGACGCTAGTTGGAAATAGTCGTCGTTGATCCTGCAGACCGGACAGGACTCACGGGTAGTATGCATTTGCGAAAAAGAAAAAGATATACACTCGAGCAGCTTAAGTCAGGAACATGCTTGCCAAGACTGATCGTCGATAGACTCGCCCTTGCTCATCCGATGCTTCTTATCCCCGCTCGTTCGTAGCGGAGCGACACCGATGCCCTAGGGTCTTGGCCCCTACCCCGGTCTTGGCCTTTGAGTTCAGAGGCACCGAACATTCCTGCAATGTGATTGCTCTCTCAATCTGGCACGCAGCAATCAATTGAGCTTGCAGAAGCTCTTCTCACTACTCCTTTTCCACGTCTTGCTTCTCAATATCCTCCTTATGGGCTGCTTCATGTCCACTACAAGAGACTCCGCAAGAGAGTATGGCGCTGACATGGCCACCACTTCAGAGACCTCCGAGCCTGTTACCATGAAAAAGAATCAACAGCCAACCCCTGTCACTCTTACAGTTTCATTGCCAATCACTCAGCTTCGCCACGACTTCGCAGAAGCCGATTCTCTCAACGCCGCTTCGAGCATCTACTCCAATGACGCACCGAGCTATCATAAAGCTGTACCAGGACAGGCCCGCGAGCCAACTAGAGCGTTATAGCCTAGTCAGAAACTCTATTCTATAGCAGGTTGTAACGAAATACAAACAACGACCAATACTGCCACTGGGTTAAACAGTAGGAACACATCATGAACCTATCCACACCAACACAAGTCTTGATAGTTATACGCGCGGACTAGACAAAAATTGAGAATTAAAGTATAAGTGTTGACAAATTAACCAACCAGACCGATAATGTCGGCACCACCGCCAACCGCTGCGCCAGCGATGGCAAGCAGGAACCCAACAGCAAGTGAGCCCAGAGCCAGAGCAGCTTCGGGCTCAAACGCGTTGCTCAAGTTTACCTTTCTTGAGCACTCTGTCGGAGCAGCAACATTGTTCATACGATCAATGAGCCACAGCAGCTCCTTTCCAGCACCAAAAACGGCTTCCAAGACGTGACCACCAGTCAGAGAAACCTCAAATTCAATTGGAATGCCACGACTACACCAGTCTTCGTAGAGAGCTTGGACAGGTCCGAAAGGAATGATCTCATCGAATACAGCGTGGTTGAAAAACATAGGCATGTTGGGCTTGACATCGTCTTGTATCATGCTGTGCAGAGCTAGAACATCAGAGACTCGCGAATTGTAAAGCACTCCTTCACCCCCTTGAATTTGTGGCCAAATGTTGTAAAAAAGATTGGCTAGCAGAGATTCCACCAGGCAGTGCTGTTTGTTGTAAGCGATTCTGTTCTGTATATCCGTGCCGAATGCAGAAGCAAAGAAGTCGCCCATGTCAGGATACTCTGTACTGAGGCCGGAAATGCCGTTTATGGCAAAACCTGCGCCAATACCACCACTGAGGAACTCGACTGTTGCGGTCAAGTTTGCAACAATACCTCCAATGGCGGTGCCAGCAATAGCGACATCAGGGGCGTAGGATTCAGCCAGAGTTGCTGCCCAGCCCGAAGCGAGAGAGCCTCCAGAATAACCCCAGAGAGTAATAGTCGGATCAGAGCCAAGACCAGTAAAGTCTGAGGACTGCTTAGCAGCGCGCAGTGAGTTGAGAATAGCGTGTCCAGCCTGCCAGCCGGCACCAAAGACAGACTTGGGTCCTTCGTAATCAGAAGTGATGACATACCAACCCTGGTTAAGTGCAGAGACAATGAGAATGTTTTCGAGCGGTGCAGTGGTGTCTGCAGCGACGCCGAACTGCAATTGGTAAGACGGAGCACAATTGAGATAGATACAATCTTCAGCGACCTGGAATGAAAGAAGCTTATCAGTTTGCGCATTGTAAGGCTCAATAAGAGTGCTCATTATAGCGTTTGCATTACCGTGTGAGTCTTCTGATCTCACCAAGATCTGCCAAACATTCTTGACATTCTCACGCGTGACGAGAGCAGCGAGTGAACCGTTGAGAGGTCTCCAAGCAATAATATCGCCAGGCGCATAATCAGTCTCATAGCCATCAGGAGGGGTATAAAAGGGATCTTCAGTAGGAGGGATCACATATGCACGCACAATGCTAGCACACAAGGCAAGGAAGACGGTAAGTCGAAGCAACATTCTTGGAACAAGATTGGTGCTGCCTATGCATTTTCACGAGACAAACAACCCGCTACTTATAGAACAAAATTTTGCGGCTTCATTCCGTGCTATGTCATTGGAGTTGGAGAACCAATCGGGCAAGTGGTGAAGCATTCGAGTGTGGGGTGCATTGCAGAAACGCCCTGCAGCTCAGTCGCAGGACGCCTGCACAGCTCCGGTGGAAAGACAGCAGGCGTCTATGGCCAGCGGATCGGACTAAAAGAGATGGTGGCTAGACCATTGTGGCCTTCCCTCCAAGGTCCGGACCGGCACCAAATCCCGCGTGGCTGTAGCGTGTGGGACCTGCAGATTTCTTGTAAGAGAATCATGGTTGGCACTCTTCCCACTTAGTGGGGAATTTCATAAAATAATCATTTGGTTTAGCCTAATTATTCAACCCTTTACCGACATCAGAGATATGCAGCGGGGTAAAGGCTTTAACCTGGATGCCGAGCAGGGCTGCCGAGCACGGCCGCCGAGTTATGCTGATCCCCTGTACATGTACTCCCAGGACCTGGATAGGCAGGTGGGGTGCGGTTCGAGCTTGAGACCGAGGCGTCGAGCCTGAGGAGAGCAGCAGCGGGAGCCACGCGGTCGTGGAAGTCACACCTTGACTTGGCTCGCTCATCCATAGCTGGAATGCAAATTATGTGATATAGCGCTCGACACAATGACGACACAGCGCTTTTCAGGACGCTGTCGACAGGGTTATTGCGATGTTCCCGAAACGCAACGAGAGGCTAGCGGGGCAACTGCAACCCCGCCCTAGGCCGCTTAACGGGCACTAATGCAATAAGACCCACTTCGTACCTTTGGAATTTTCCGATCGCTAATCTTTGGCAAAGCCCGAATGTCGCAAGTATGCCTCTGCTTTCTTGACGCCGTGTACTAACAGGATACATTAAAGCGTACGTAATTTGGGCTTGGTAGCTGCACGCTGCCCCGCGGAATGCCATAACATGTGCCGAAATTGGGTCCTGCATATGCGTGGCACCCGGAGTTTGATCCTGGTTTCTTGGCAGGGGAGCCAGCGGGCGGCTGTGGGTCCTCATCAACCGAGCCGACGCCAACGTTCTGTGAGCGCTCAAACCAGACCACGTTCGGAGAGGACCATTTAATATCAAGCAGTATGTGTGAGTCGACTCTGGTGTTGGATGTATGAAGCAGTATGCCAAATTATACGAGACTATAGCAAACGAGGATGGCCGGCTGTTGTGCGGGGCTGAGAATGAAAGAGGGGGCGTCATATCCAAGCAGTTGGATTGCCGAGAGGGGTTTACTCGCATCAAGAATCGCAAATCTTTCCAAAGTGAGCCAATTCTGAGTGCCAATGTTCAGCAAATTGCTCTCCAACCAGAAATCTAGCTGAAAATCACATGCCGCCTGCAACGCCTAGGCAGATCCTGAGCTTCACAGTGTAGCTGTCTTCCAAAAGTAAATCTAGTCTTGCCACTGAAGACCCTCGGTATGAAAGAAGAATTGTGGCAAGGCATGGCTATACGTGGCTTGTGTTCTGTATTTGCACGGTCTCAGTATCTCAATAGGCCAAGCCTGTGCAAGGGAAAGAGCTTGGATTTAGGCGTTTCGGGAGCTACCCGAAAGATTGTCATCAAAGATACATCGCCTAAGGTTTTCCTAGTTCACCAGTTGCAAACTTGAAATCTATTCTTTGCCGGCTATCTGCCAGAGATGCTCGAACTTTCATGTCAGGCCGCCCTCTCAGAAATCAAGTTCCTCCTCGTAGCCGCTGACCATGAACTGCGCTTCCCTGCAAGCCTTGGCGATTTTCGGGGATGGAGAGGCAGTATCGAGCCACTTCTTGGCGTGAGCTGGGTAATACGTCGCTTGTTGGCGTATCTTCGATATCCCACAAGGATTACTCATATGTTGGTGAAGAATTGGAGCTGAGGAGATCAAGCATTGCCGAGGCAGTGAAATTGGGTACTCAACATTGCTTGCTGATCGCAGGACTATCATTTGGGGATAGTCTTGACATTGGCGATGTCATGAACGGAATCGCTTATGATCGCTTGTAGGCGGAAGCATGGACTCTACAGAACCACGCTCTGAAAGATCGCAGTGAGTCAAGTTCTGTCATTCTATGGCCAATCATTTCGGAGAACGGCACTCAGCACCTGTAGCTCTCTTAACAGTGCTTTCCACTGAAGACAGTTTCAATCGCGGTTAATACGCCGGTTTCGGCCGCCGACGCAGTGCTGATCATCTGGAGAAACTCAACACCACGACACAGCGCGGATCTGATAGTTATGCAGCAGGAACAACCTCGTAGGCGGTTGACTCCGTCATGTAGCTTGGCCGCTTGGCATTGGAATGCCAGATCTGCCGCCTACGTCATCAAGCTTCGCAAGCTGCTTCTTAAAATAAAGAGATAGTGGGGCAAATCAGAGCGACGGGATCCTCCAATGAGCTGACTAGAGAGAAAGGCAACCAGGGAGATGCAAATCTCTAAGTGCTTAAGTACCGAATTGATAACTATTTGCCAGTTACGCCTCCCTATTTGAGTCTGGAATTACATGCTGCGCGATTGTCCCCACGATCCTGCGACCCAGTTGGCGATCACTGGCCGATCAGTTTTGCCCGGGCGTTCTTCCAGTGCGGCAATATCTGCGTGGCGCTTCTCCTGGTACCCAATGCTGAATTCCGAGGCCAGAGCTCTGCCAGTGCTGATTATCTCGGCACCAGAACCGCATCCTGATGGCTGACCGGAGCCTCTCTCGATGGTGCTGACTGGCGAGGTCCGCTTGCGGCGTTTAGTGAGTTGAAGGTCCCTGGAGATTTCAAGTCCCAGTGGGTATACGGCCACCTGGCCTGCGCTGCATCTGGGGAAAGTGAGACCCCGTACACCACTGACCGTCATTCGCATGACGAGTGGTTCTTCAATACACTCTGAATCCTGCTGTCATCTAATTTCTCTCCCTAATGGCCGCAATCGCCTATTATCCGACACTGGTCTCGTCCGCCTCCTTCCAAGCCCCGTCCCCTGAGGCGCCTCCTGGGTCTCCCAGTGAGCCACCTCCCAGCTGTAATTTCAATCCGAAAATTTCTCTCTTCTACAACTCAAGATGGGCGAGGAAATTGCAAGAAAATATGACCTCACCGAGAAGTTGATGGTCTTCTTGGACCGTCACCTGATCTTTCCCCTCCTAGAATCGCTGTCTTCTCGCGAGCTCTACCCAGCCGACGAGCTGAACCAGCTCAAGTACTCTTTGCTAGAAGACACGTACATGACGGACTACACCAACAACCTGTGGCTTTCTCTGCACAAGTCGGACGAGCTCCCTAAGGAGCTGGTTGAGCGCAAGGCCAGCATTCTGGAAAAAATGGCCAAGTTTGAGAAGGAGAACGCCAAGGTTCTGGACGTTTTGGAGAATTCGGAGGTGATCAACGATCTCAAGCAAGATAAGAAGGAGAACCTCAAAATTCTGGAATCCAAGTACTCCGTGACGCTTGAAAACATCAACAGCCTTTACCAGTTTGGTCAGTTTGAGTACAACTGCGGCAAATACCAGGCTGCTGCTGACATTTTGTACCATTTCAGAATCCTCTCGACCGACCAGCAGCTCATCACTTCGGCGACTTGGGGCAAGTTTTCTGCAGACATTCTGTACATGAACTGGGAGGCAGCTGTGGAGGAGCAGCAGAAGCTCAAGGAGATTGTTGATCAGCGTTCCGATTCGCTCTCTATTCTCCAGCAGCTCAACCAGCGTGTCTGGCTGATCCACTGGTCGCTGTTCCCCTTCTTTAACACCAAGAACGGCAAGGAAATGCTTTGCGATATGTTCTTTTCGTCGCTTTATCTGTCGACTATCCAGGCTACGTGTCCCTGGATTCTCCGCTATCTGACTGCTGCTGTTGTGGCTATCCACGATAAAAGCAAGCCGTCTCACGTGTTCCAGAAGCGCCTCAAGGACCTGATCCGTGTCATTGGACAGGAGGACTACGAGTACCGTGACCCTCTCACTCAGTTTATCCACGCACTCTACATTGACTACGACTTCAAGGCTGCCCAGGAGCACCTGACTGATGCCGAGCACATTCTCAAGAATGACTTTTTCTTGGCGGCCATTGCCGACGATTTCCTTGAGTCGGCGCGTCACCTCATTGCCGAGGTCTACTCCAAGATTCACTTGCGCATTGACGTTGAACAGCTGTCAGAGCGCCTCAACCTGACCAAAGTGGAGGGCGAGAAGTGGATTGCGAACTTGATCCAGGACACGAAGATTGATGCCAAGATTGACGAATCGGACGGAACTGTCAACATGAACCACCCACAGTCTCTGGTTTACCAGCAGATTTACGAGAAGACTAGGGGTCTGACGTTTAGATCGAACCAGGTTCTGCAGGGCACGCTCAACAAGCAGGACAACCTGGCTGTGTCGTAAAAAGGGGTTTGTAATTATCTATTGATAGAAATGAATGATTTCTAGACGAGTGAGAGTTGGCCAGGGGCAAACGCAACAAATTTCAGCAGCCAAGTGGGGCAGCCCGCCGTGCAGCTGCTTTCTGTAAGAGGGTTCCTGCTAGCTCCCGCCCAACTGCCGAGCGCCATGTGATACTGCACCGCTGCATGAGCGCTAGTGCGACGGATAGGGGGACCTCTGCGCTCAAACTTCTGCAATCAGAGCCCCTGGTTCGTAACGCCTGCACGCGCACGCTAGACGAGGTCTCCCTCGGCTGCCCCATGCCCTCGAGACCCACCAGGCAGCAACGCCACACGCGCCACACGGCTCAGGTCTGGAAGATTTCTGCCGGGTAACCAAACTTCTGCTGTCCAGTATAGGGCGGGTGCAGATTCAAGCAGAGTGCATTTCTGCAGGATGGAGGCCGCTCTCAAGAGTATCTTGCTGGACAGTGCGTCTGGCGAAGATGCAGTGAGAACTGCTGCGTCAGCGCGTCTCAGCGAGCTTGAATCAGAAAGCTCCGCCTACTACCTATGTCTGTCGATCGTGGCTGAGGCAACAAACCCACCGGTGCTGCGCCAGATTGCTGCGATTTACTTCAAAAATGCAATTTTTAGGCATTATGTCGACCGTTCAAACAGCAAGCAGTATAAGCTAAAGGTATGTCACGCTGGTTGTGTGCGTTGTGTCGGTTATAAAGGGTGCGATATGCCCCCTGTTTCCAAACGCATCGCATCGATCTCCTCCAAAATACCTCTACTAACCCCAGAACTACATCCTTGGTGAGCCTGAAAAGGCACAGCTGCGACCATTGTTGCTCTCAGTGCTTAGCCAGGAGAACTTGCCCCCTGTTTTGGTGTCTCCCCTTACCAGTGTTTTGAATCTCGTCATTTCGATAGATTTCCCTGCCGCTTGGCCAACCCTGTTTGACGACATTGCCCATTTTCTGCATTCATCGTCTGAAAGCCATGTGCTTTGCGGTATCTACACGCTATGTGAGGCAATGATTTGTTTTCGCTGGAAAATCACAGCCGAAACCCGAGCATACCACGACCACGCCATCCAGCGCTTTTTCCCGCGCCTGCTGCAGCTCGCAAAATCACGTCCAACGTGCGACACGATGGTATGGAAGTGTCTCAAGGTGTTCAAGCATGCAATTGGTTCCGAAATCGTGCCGTTCTTGCAGATCATGGACCAGTGCAAGGCTTGGGTGGAGCTGTTTGTCAACATTGCCATTTCATCTGCTCCTTCCGATGCCCCGCAGGAATCCCGCGAGTACCGTCTCTGGTTCAAGTGCCAAAAATGGGCTCTGTACAATATCAACACGCTTGCCGTTAGGTACTGCCTAGGCAAGGATGACTACCTGCTGCTCTCCGTATATGACGAGTTTGCCGCCACCTTCACCGCCCAGGTGGCTCCACAGGTCACCGAGGTTTATCTCTCATTGTTGGATAAGGTTGCTGATAGAAACCAAGTTTTTATTCTTCAGCTTCTCACTGCTGCATGCAAAGAGCCTATCATCTACGAAAGTGTCATTCACAAACAAATCGACGCCATCCTCAATGGTATCTTTCAAAACTATCAGCTTTCAGAGGAGCTTATGGAAATGGCAGTCTGGGCTCCTGAGGAGTTCTTGTCAGAAATTGACCGCGACCACGAAGATGTGATTGTCACTACTAGTTCGGCAACAGAAGATCTACTGCGCTCGCTAACTAAATATCATCCGGAGCTCATTGTACCAGTATTGAGCCAGCTCTCTTCACTGCTTGATAGTGCGGAATCTCTCCCAGACAGATTCCAGCAGGAGGAAGCTAGCATTCACATGCTTTGTACTTTATCTGAAGCCATCTGCAAGCCTAGTCAAGTCGCGCAGTTGACTGCTTTCATCAAGCCGCTACTTGAAAAATACTTGCTCAAGCTATTCCAATCGCCACACCCTGCTGTGCGTGGCATTTGCTGCAGAGCCGTGGCGGACTACTCCAGAATCCCAATTGAGCCAGAGGTCTGGAACAGTCTCATCATGTGTGTCTTTAATGCTGTGCAAGAAGATTTTGCAGTCGTAAATGTCTACGCTTTGAAGGCCTTGCATCTATTAATGGAGTTTCAGGCAGTTTACAATGTGTTATCCTCGGGACCCATGTTTGAGTCAATCCTCAACAAGTTTTGGATGCTTATGAACAGTAACATTGATCTCAGCATGATCTCTGCTATTGTAGAAGACTTCATTGAGGTTTTCCCGGACCAGATTGCTGCCAGCTCTGAAAAGTTCTGTACAACCCTGGTCGAGTTGTTTGTTGCTTCCGACGACCCAGAGAGTAGCACCAGAGAGTCGGTTGCTAACATGCTGCTAACAATGGTATGCACTATTTCTCATCTCCAGGATGAGCTCAGAAAGCTCTCTGTCATTTTCAAACCGGTATTCCGCATTGTTCTTTCTGATCCCGAATCCCTTATGTTCTCAGAAGTGCTCGACATGGTTGAGGAGTTCTTGACTTCGGGGCAGCAGGTTTTTCCTGCAATTGCGGAAGTTTTCGAGTTTGTCGCTTCTCAAGATTTTTTCGAAGACCCGTATGCGCTGTTCGATGTTGCTCGCGTCATCCCACCGTTTATCTACTACGGTGAATTGAACGTGGTCAAGCCTCGCATTGATTGGATCATGCAGGTTGTACGCACTGGGCTGAACTGTCAAGATGAATTTTATCCCACAATACAGCCAGCTGTGTGCAACACTGGCCAGCTGGTTTTTCTCAAGTTTGCGCAGCTGGATAGCCAGAGCTCTACTTCTCCGTACATCCCAGACCTTGTTGAGGCCTGCTTGGTCAATATGAAGAGGGCCGAAATGAAACTGCCTTGTTTGAACTTGCTGCTTACGATGCTAATAAGTGACAATGCAACCACTCTGGCTGCGCTGACCCAGGATCGTCTGGGAGATTTTGTCAGTGAGTGGACGCGAAGTATGGTCAATGTTTTGGAGGACTACTTGCTTAAGGTGCATGTTTATGCCTTTTCCAAGATTGTGTCAGTAGATGCGCAGCTCGTGCCTTTGCATTCCCAGATTTTGGCTAGGGTCCAGTCCCTGAGCACTCAAACGTTTGAACCACAAATGGCCATGTTTTCGGCAGTGGATGATGAAAACGTGCTGTTGAGACCCATGCTAGAATCAGTTGATATCCAGACTATCTATTCAGAAACGCTGAAGAACCTGGATGATTTGCATTTTAACGCTTTTGCTGAGAATTTGAATCCAGCTCAGCGAGAGTTCATCAACTCTCTCCGTGCTCACTAAAAAATGAAAGAGTTAACCCATGCATGTAAAATAAAAAATAAAGCATATGGATTCATTTACTATTTACATTCAGCGATTTAGCGCTTCTTGAGGTCGCTTTCCAGCTTGTTGATGTAGTCATTTTCCCACTCAAACTGCTTGGAGGAAGAGGCCGAGGCAGAATCCGAATTCTCAGATTGAGCAGCGGGTGCCTGAGTAGCGGGTGCCTGAGCGGCGGCAGACTCAACCACTGAGGCTGGCTGTTCAGAAATATCCGCATAAGAAATAGATTCTGGGAAAGGCTTGTCGGGTCTCTGCAGCGGACCTGGGATGGTGGTAGAGTCGACAATAATATGTCTAGAGAAAGAACCATTATCGCCAAGCTTGAATGTCACCTGGTATTTGCCAACAAAGTCAATAACATTTGACTTTAATCCTTTCTTCACCAGGAACTCAATCTGGCTAGGCAGAGGTGATTCTCCAACCAGCTTTTCCACCTTCTTGGCCATGTCCTTGGCGGTGAAAAGGTTGGTTAGAAAACCGTTTGTAGCAGCATCTACCTGCAAAGTAATGACAGGAGGAAGAGCTTGCAATGCCTGGCGCAATTCCACTGGATCCAGAGATCTCTTGGAGCTGGGGAGGTTGAATACCAGAGAGGTGAGGGATTCGAGGGTTTTCTTCTCAGGCTTAGGCGCAGCAGATTTTGCCGCCACAGGCTGTGAAGATTCAGTAGAGACAATTTTCTGAACCGGTTCGGCACGCTTCACACGAGGAATGCGCAGATTTGATTCGTCCAGTACATAATATGCCCCGTTCTTGGGGTGGAGCTGGTTGCGCATTTGGCCCGAGGGAACCCAGAGAAGCTCTCCGGCGGAGCCAACTCCTGGAAAATCTTTCAACAGCTGAACGCGAACGCGGCCAGCCGATGTAGATGAAGCCCAGCGCCGTAGGACAGGTCTTGCACTAGAGCTCAGCATGAGGATGGAGCGTTGTTGGTGATATTTTTCAAGTGTATTGTGAATGAAAAATTCGCGTAATAATGTGAATAATTTTGGTATCGAGAGGAGGCGAAAGAATGGAAGGCATAAGAGGATGGAGAGGGCTCAACCGAGTGTAAATTGTCAAATAGTTTTCGTAAATATCAACTAGCCTCTTAGATTTATTTCTCTTGGGCGCTGCGGGGAAGATAAATTACGGCGGGCCGCTGCCCACCAATTACGGCAGCTGAGAGGCGGGATCAGGCACGAGGAAATCTTGGCCATCCCGAATCACCTCCATGGTTTCATTGTTTACGCAATTATTTATACAGTCGCCCCTTTTAACTCCGCGTGCCATCAACAATCACTGGCGATGGTTCCCAAACCTGAATGACGGTGTCCTTGGATACGCTTGACAGCACCCATTTCTCATCGGGATTCCAATCAAAATCATTGACGCCATCTGTATGGCCACCATGCATAAATAATAGCTCTGGAGCACCGTCCTCAGCCTCATCTGGGGTTTGCTCCTCGCCAATACGTGTGATATCCCAGATGATGACGCGGCGGTCCTCAACATCAGCGGAAGAGGCAAGGATACCGTCGACCAGCGGGTTCCATTTGAGAGCAGTAATGGCCTCCTCATGATGACCAATTAGAGTGTGCAGCGGTGATCGTAGATTACGGTTGTCCCACAAGACCACAGTTCCGTCGGCCGCTCCTGTTGCAAGCAAGTGCTTGCTGAAGGGGTTCAGGGCCACACAGTTAACAGCTGAGTTTTGTCGCCATCTTTGCTCCTCAACAGTGCGACTGCGGGTGTCCAGAAGACATGTGTACCCGTCATCAGTGGCAGCTGCCAATAGTCTCGGGTCGAAAGAGCTCCAGACAACATCGTTGACACCAGCAGACGCCTTGAAGAGCTCCTTGAAACTCTTTCCGTCCCACAGCATTATTCTTCCATCGTCAGCACCACTGGCGAGTTTCGACTCGCTGTTCCAAGACAGTCCAAAGCCATTCTCCCCATGTGAGCCAATTACCTGTCGGCAGCTGTCGTCCTTGGGACGCTTGCTTAGATCATAGATGAGCACCTCACCGGAACCCGAGATGGCAGCAACCTTCTCCTGATCGCTTGGGTTGATTCGAGCACGATTGATTTCATCTTCGGCCGGGTATCCGTCGACTACGTTGACACTGTGCTTATTGCTGCTTCCCTTCTTGCCCATATCACGGGTGCTCTTTTCACTTTTTAGATCTGAAATGTCAACGTTGACAATTTGAAGGAAGTTAGGCTCGCCCTCACTGCTCTGGGTCGAGGTGACCATTCTTTTGACATCGCTGGCCGGGTCCGAAAACCACTCCACGGTGAGGGATTGCCAGAGGAAGGTGGTTTCGGACACCATTGTGTACATCATGGGGCAATTTTGCTTCCAAGTTTCATACTCTGAGTTAGAATTCTGAGATTGGAGGGCACTGTTGGAGCAATTTCTACGAACCTTCTAAAACATCCGTCATTATGCGAGGGTTGACGCGACAAATGGTGGATTTTCGATTTTCCAATTAACGCTGGGTCTTGGGAGAGACTGTGATTCGGGCCTGGGGAGGAGTGCGATGCGTAAAGAATTTGACAACTTCTTGCAAAGTAGATCCGGTGAGGTGATTCACCTGTCTTTTTGGCTGACAATCTTTTTCTCTCCACGGGCTTACAGCCGTAAAAACTAGGTACCCCCCCACGGGTAACAGCAACTACCCCGAACTGGGCGCGCCGCTTTCCACGCTTGCCCCAGACTTCCAAATTTCACGCACGGCTGTGACAAAAATATATTTTTTTCAAATGTCAAGTGAGGAAATGGCCACAGCCCATCTTGTAGCACAGTCCATCTAGCCATGTCCGTGAGCCAGCTGAAAAAGCTCAAAGAGAGCCTCAAAACGCACGGCCTTGTTGGACAGACAAATAAAACCAAGGGCAAAAAGAGAACTGCCAACGATGCCCGCGGCAAGCGTGAGGAAACCGTCCAGGCCATCCGCGACAACTTTGCCCTATTTGACTCTAAAGCGAGCAAAGACAAGATGAATCTGGGCAAAAAGGAGTTTGTTGCCAAACCAGCGGCCACAAAATCGCAAGACGAAAAGAAGCGCCAGGAGCTGCGGCGCGCTGAGCTCTCGCGCAAGAATAAAGTCGGCGGTCTCAAGGATCGCAGATTTGGTGAAAACGATAACGACTTGTCTCAGGAAGAAAAAATGCTAGCAAGATTCACTCGCGAGAGACAGCAGATGACCAAGCGGTCCGTTTTCAACCTGGCTGGGTCTGACGACGACTCCGACAACGAAGGAGGACTTACCCACTTGGGCCAGAGCCTGGGCAACGACGACTTTGCTGAGGGTGACTTGGGATTGAGTGACGAAGAGAGACCAGCCAAAAGGGCAAGATTTGGCGCTCTTGGTGAAAATCAGGAAGATAATGAGGAAGAAGAAGAAGCTGAAAACGAACGGCCAAAATCCAAGAAGGAAAGAATGGAGGAAATCATCGCCAAGAGTAAGATGCATAAAGCTGAGAGACAAAGAATCAAGGAACAGGATCAGGGGATCATTGACGAGCTTGATGAAGGACTTGATGATATTCTTGGTGATCTCAGGAAGTCGGGTGGATTTGGCAAAGCTCCCCTAGCCGATGCAGATGAGAAGGATGAAATATATGAGCAGCGAGTCAAGGAGATGGCTTTTGACAGAAGAGCCCGCCCCGCCGACCGAACCAAGACCGAAGAGGAGTTGAAAACGGAGCATGACGAGCGAATGAAGAAACTCGAGCGTGAGAGGCAGGAAAGAATGGCTGGCATCAGCACTTCCAGAGATGCTTACGGAGACGATCTTGACGATGATTTTGCAAGTGACGACGAGTTTGGCTTCAAGGTCGCAGAGGAGGCCGACCACAGTTTAGAGGGTGACGTTGACAGTGAAGCTGAATCCAGCCAAAATGAATCTGATGAGGAAGAAGAGCCCGCACGAAACGGAAGAAATCAGCCAGAAAGGAAAATAATCGAAATGCCAGAGAGTGCGGCTCAGCTGCATAAGGCGATTGGCAGCAGCGACAACGTTCAGTACATCCAGCGGGTCTTGGCCCACTACCACCCCAGCAAGGCACAAGGAAATTCTGAGTTGAATGGAAAATTCACAGTGGTCCTGGCTGAGTATTTGTGCGAATTCCCAGAAAACAATTTTGAAGAGGTTCTCAGCATTGTACGCAAGCTCGCAGAAAAGCACGTGGAAACGCTCTCCACGTGGTTCAGAAACGAGTTTCGTGAGATGAGCGGTTCATATGACGCTGAAGGTAGTCGGCCCGCCAACCTCTCGAAGCGCAACTGTATGACATGGCTGCTCGTGGGACTCATTTATTCCACCTCTGATCATTATCATGTTGTTGCCACTACCGCCTCCCTTATTGCATGCAAGTGTTTATCGCAGCTATCTATCAGGAATTTGTCTGATGCGCGAGATGGTCTGTTTCTCTGCGATGTTCTGTTGCAGTACCAGCGTATTTCCAAGAGATACATCCCTGAGGTTATTTCCTTTTTGGCCAACTGCTTGATTGGAATTGTGCCTGGTGCTGACAAGGCGTTTCCACTGGTTTTCTGCCAGTCTTCTGGATTATCCAAGGCTCATCTTACGCTGAAGGGCGTGGAGATGGTGCCACTAAGCTTCACCTCAGCACCCTCGAGAGAACAATTGTTATTGCATGTGGTGACCACTGTTTCTCAGTGTGCCACAATGTGGAGCGATCTTGTTGCATTTTCAGAGATATTTTCTCCGTTTCTCAATGTGAAACTGCCGAAACACAATATTACAGAGTCTTTCACCAAGAAAATCGCTAACATGACAAGACTGGCCTTGCAGCAGCGACGACCACTTGCGCTTCAAAGCCACAGACCGCTGCCAATTATCTCGCTTGCCCCCAAGTACGAAGAGAACTACAACCCAGAGAAGAAGTCCTACGACACGGACAGACAGAGAGTGGAGATGTCCAAGCTCAGATCACAGATCAAGAAAGAGAAGAAGGGAGCTCTTCGCGATATGCGCAAGGACTCTGCGTTCCTTTCAAGAGAGCAAATGCGCGAGAGAAGGTCTGCGGATTCTGCGTATCACGAAAAGATGTCTCGCTTGGTCCGTACGATTGCTACTCAGGAGGGTGCGGAAGCCAACCAGTACGAGAGAGAGAAGATTATGAGAAAGAAGAAGCGCTAGATTATTTGCATATATTCATTACAATTGTGAAAAGAGCTTGTCCTCTCTTGAGTCAAACCCGTCCTGCTATTCCGGCGTGCAGTTAATCACGTGACTGAAATTTCATGGCTGAAACTCCAATCCGCTCTCAGCTGAAGTCATCGCGACTACTTGCAATCGCCACGCTTTGGACCATAATGCGGTTCAAAATTGATGAGCTGGAAGTCATCTTTCCGTACCCACGCATTTATCCCGAGCAATATGCTTACATGAAGGATATCAAGAGGACATTAGACTCTGGTGGCAATGCTGTATTAGAAATGCCATCAGGCACTGGAAAAACCGTTTCGCTGCTGTCAATTTGCGTAGCATTCCAAATGAGCCAGCAACCAGTGCGTAAAATTATTTATTGCTCCCGTACAATGTCGGAGATTGAAAAGGCGTTGGCTGAATTGCGCAACCTGATGGACTATCGAGCCAAGGAGCTGGGCCATGAGGAAGAGTTCAGAGGTTTGGGGCTTACGGCCAGAAAAAACCTGTGTTTGCACCCATCGGTTAGACGCGAGAAGAAAGGTGCAGTGGTGGATGAGCGCTGCAGATCAATGACGTCGGGATTGGCGAAGGCCAAGATTGAACAAGGTGATACATCCGCAAAACTGTGCGACTTCCACGAGAATCTTTACAACTTGGAGCCTCACAATTTGGTGCCTACAGGTGTCTACACTTTTGAGGATCTTGTCAAGTACTGCAAAGAAGTGCAAACCTGTCCTTATTTCACTGTCAGACGAATGATACCTTTCTGCAACATCATTATCTACTCCTATCATTACTTGCTGGACCCAAAGATTGCAGAGAGAGTTTCCAAGGAAATGTCAAAGGATTCAATTGTGATTTTCGATGAAGCACATAATATTGATAACGTTTGCATCGAGTCCTTATCTGTTGATATCACGGAAGACTCGCTGCGGGCGGCAGCTCGTGGTGCCCACGCACTAGGAGAAGCTGTCATTGAAGTCAAAAGAACTGACTCCAACAAGTTACAAGAAGAATATGAAAAGCTTGTTGAAGGCCTCAGGCAGGCGGATGCTGACCGAGAAGAGGACTTGTTCATGTCCAACCCGGTGCTTCCAGAGGACCTGTTACAAGAGGCTATTCCTGGCAATATCAGAAGGGCAGAGCATTTTGTGGCATTCTTGAAAAGATTCATCGAGTATCTCAAAACACGTATGAAGATTTTGCATGTCATCAGTGAAACTCCTCAGTCCTTCTTACTTCATTTGAAAGAACTGACCTTTATTGACAGGAAACCCCTTAGGTTTTGTTCAGAGAGACTCACTTCTCTTGTACGAACGCTCGAGTTGACCACAATCGAGGACTTCACAGCCTTGAAAGAAATTGTGACGTTCGCGACTTTGGTTTCCACATATGACAAAGGGTTTGTCCTTATTCTGGAGCCATTCGAGAGTGAGCAGGCCACTGTGCCAAATCCAATTCTCCGCTTTGCTTGCCTTGATGCGTCAATCGCAATCAAACCTGTATTTGAACGATTTTCTTCCATCATCATCACTTCTGGTACCATCTCTCCTCTGGACATGTATCCCAAAATGCTCAACTTTGAAACTGTGGTTGAAGAGTCTTACAGCATGACACTTGCGCGTAAGTCATTCTTACCACTGATTGTTTCCAAGGGAAGTGATCAGGTGCAAATTTCTTCTGAGTTCAGAATCAGAAACGATCCGTCAGTTGTAAGAAATTACGGTAACCTGCTTATCGAGTTCACAAAATTAACTCCAGATGGGCTTGTCGTTTTCTTTCCATCTTATCTTTATATGGAATCGATCATTTCGTCCTGGCAGACAATGGGAATCTTGGATGAAGTTTGGAAGTACAAACTGATTCTTGTCGAGACTCCTGATGCGCAGGAAACTTCACTTGCTCTGGAGACATATCGGACAGCCTGCTGCAATGGACGAGGTGCTGTGCTCTTTTCCGTCGCTCGAGGTAAGGTTTCTGAAGGAATTGATTTTGACCACCAGTATGGACGAACTGTGCTCATGATTGGAGTACCATTCCAGTACACGGAATCGCGTATTTTGAAGGCTCGGCTTGAGTTTTTGCGCGAGAACTATCTTATCAAAGAAAAGGACTTCTTATCTTTCGACGCCATGAGGCATGCTGCGCAGTGTCTGGGGCGAGTGCTGCGAGGTAAGGATGACTACGGGATCATGGTGTTGGCGGATAAGAGATTTTACGGCAAAAGGACGCAGCTTCCCAAATGGATTGCCATGGGTATCAGCGAAGGCGATGTGAATTTGAGTACGGACATGGCAATTTCGTCGTCCAAGAAGTTTTTGCGCACGATTGCTCAGCCTGTAGACCCGCGTGATCAAGAGGGTGTATCTATTTGGGATTTGGAGACGCTACTGGAGAAGCAAAAAGAAGAGAAGCAAAAAGAAGCAATGGAAGTGGACGCATGATTTTAAATTATTAATGCTATGTGGAGAGGTGATTACTTGATGGATTTAAAAGCCGCGAGCCAGTTCATGAGTTGCTGTTCAGTTTCAACGCTGTAGCGCGTTCGCTTTTGTGAGGTGATGACCTGGAAGCAATTGGGCTTGGAGGCTGACACACCCTGAATTTCGACTGCGTCCATAATGTCCGAGACTGGGATTCTTTTGCTTAAATCCTTGTGACTTGTTCCGTTGTAAATGTAGAGAGAGTCATCTGTCAGTTTGAGAAACTGGTGCTGCCACGTACCGAGATGCTTCTTGAGTTTTAATAAATAGCCTTGCATGATAACAGTTTCGGGGTCTGCTGGAGCGCCTTTAGACGGCGACTGCTTTGCTGGCTTGAGCTCGCTCGGGCGCGGTCGCTCGAGATCGCTCGAGTTACCGTGCACATCGGAGGTGGCCGAAGAGAGGCCCATGTCGGAGGCTCCCGAGAAGTCTAGCGAGCCCTGTGGCGGCGGGGCAAGCGTCTCTGGCGGCTGGCGAACAGCGTCGACCTCCTCCACTGCGTCCATAATTGTGTCTCGGTGCTTGTCCTCCGAGATGCGGGTGAAGGAAGATGACTCAATGTCTTCGCACGATTCGTCGACGGTGCGCTTAATGATGGCGGCCCAAGAGGCTGCATCTTCTTGCGCGTCGGCCCGAAGATGGATGTTTTTTTTCAGCGTGCACACCATTAGCCGACAGGCCTTTTCCTTGATGACAACGGCCGTCATAATGTCGTTTATAGGAATAATGTCCTCGGCCCGGTACTCCTGGTCGTCCTTGTAGTAGACCAGGTGCTGGCGGCGCAGCAGGAACCATCGCTTGTTCCACGTCCGGTGCCTGCTCTTTTTGTAAAGCCAGCCCTTTTTGAGAATCTCTTCGGCGAGCGGATCGGGCTGGCTCATGTTGTGGTTGTTTGTCTTGCTTTTGAGCTGCTCAGGGCCAGACATGGCTGGGATCAGCTAATAGCAGTAGGCTAACAGGCCGGCAGTTCAACAAGATTGTGGTTGATATAACGATCTAGTGACTTGCCACAGCCAAGTCTAAATGACAAGCAGCAATTTATCTTGAACCCTCGTCCGAGAGTGGCTAAGGTGTAAAGTCTAAAGCGTAACTAGAAAGCGGGTGCAGGTGATTGTGGGGCTAAAATGAAGGCTAGGGGGGAAGGTGGAAGGGGAGAGGAGACAGTGGGGGCGTGAAAGTGGCCCAACGAAAACGGATGTGTACTGCAGAGGACACGAGGACTGTGGGGCCAGGGAAAAAAGGATAGAAAGCAATGGACAAGCTGTAACGAATTATTGAGCAGAATTGACTCCACAGGTATGCAGCCAGGCCACTGAGACCTCCTTGCAGCTCTATTGCCAGAGAGACTGGAGTCACACGTGACCTCGGCCGTGAGATCCCAAAACATCAACACAGCTGGGCAACTTGCCATAATGGGAAGAGGGCGGGGCAGAAGCAGCACGCTTTGCTCGGGCTGGTGCTAGCGCCAGGTGGAGAAGAAATGAATGGTTTGGCGACAGGGATAAAAATTAGCCCAAGACTGGCCGGAATTGCGCCAGGACAGGTCGTTTGTAGTGCCAGTGCTCATGGTGGGCCGCCACTGCCTCTCATTAACTGCAGCTGCCTTGAACAAGCCTGGTCGGGCTCATTGCTCCAAAAACTTTATTGAATGAGTAATAAATATTAGTTAAGTTTTCTCTTCTTGTCCCGCCGGTCGCCCTGGTCATATCCATACTTGCGCCTCCGGTCTCCATCTCCGTAGTTGCGATCTCTGTTATCAAAGTCTCGAGGCTGACCAGGCATTTCGGGCAGCGAGTGGTGAGCAGCACCACCACCAGCTCGTCCAGATGAAGACGACCCACTACGATCGATATTCTGACCGCGACGGTCCTTGTCCCGTCGCTCGTCCATACCGCGCTGAGTGCCAGTTCTCCGGTCGCGGTCAGATCCCTCGTTCCTTCGTCGGTCACGGTCCCAGCCTCCTCCTCTTCCGTCGTAGTCTCTATCACCGTGCTGCTGGTCTTCATGCCTCGAATCCCCATCGTCTCGACGGTCTCGGTAGTCACGGCCATTATTAAGCCGCTGATGCGTTCTCTGTCGATTCTGGTTATCGTTTCGATTATTGTTGCGCCTGTCCTGGCGGTCACGGGCATCCTCGCCGCGGTCAGAGTCTCGGCTGACTTCACGTCCACCATCTCTCCTGTCCTGTCCACGACCGCCTCTAGAATCAGCTTCCCCGCCGCTATCGTTGGAGTTTCGAGATTCTCGATCTCTGTTCATCTTTAAGCGTGCCTCGATCTGCTCCCTAGGATTTGCAAACCTTCTTTCCGATCTGTCACCAGACATTCGTCCTGAACCATTACTGTTCGGAGGATTGCGGGGATTAGCAGGGGGGGAATCTCTTCGACTCGGAGCATTATTGGGACTGTCCGAGCCGCCTCGGTGCTGCGAGGCAGGACCAGAAGGCATTTTCTTCGGTCCGTCTGGTGCAGGATGAGCCGGCCTTGCTGGCAGGACGGACGCAGAAGAAGAAGAAGCAGGCAGAAATGGTGAAGATGCCCGAGAAACAGGAGCAGTGGCAGCCACAGCAGCCTTTTGTGGCATATAAACCTCTTTCTTAGCGTCAGAAAATTGCTTGAACTTTTTGAGCTGCTCGGCATCAATGGCAGGTCGAAACTTCCATGGCTCAAGCCACTCCGAGGACTTCTTCTTCAACAGACCCAAAATTGCTGTGCAGGATAGCTTGATATCCTCTCTAGAGTCGGTATTCTTGATCAGCTCCAAAGCATCCAGAATAACCCAGCCATGATGTGTGATGGCAGGGAAGCTCTGGATCATATTTTTGACAAGAGTAATGGCGTTGTTTCTGTCATTGTAATCTTCGCTTTTCAGATTTTGAACAACACTATCCGTCAAATGACGGTGCCACTTGGCAAGCACTCGCTTAAACGTGGGAAAGCTAATGAGGCTGTCGGCAGATCCACTGCCCGGTTGATAAGAAAGCGTAAGCCCGGGAAGAAAACTCTCAGATCCTTCGCTCTTGATCCCCAGACCATCTTTTTGAAATAACGCTTCAGTCTCTCGCCATTTCTCAAGCTCAGCCAGTAAGGAGGACAGAAAAATGCCCAAATTCTCAACCTCGTAGTGAGTACAGCTACTGACCAGAGCAGATAATGAGCCCCCTGTGAAAAGTATTTCCAACAGACCCAAAGTTGAGAAGCCTGGAGTACCAATGGAATGCATAAGCATGATAAATTTTGAGACATAGAAAGCATCGACCGGAGTTGTGATGGCTCTTGGAATGACACAAAATGTGAGGAACGCTTCAAGCTGAGCCCTCCTCGTTGATGCGTATTCCTCCTCGCTTAGACACTCAATGGACAGGAACCAGCCTTGCTTTTCAGAGAGAAGACGAGATAGATTCTTCTGATAGCTCAAGGCATGAGCCTTCTTCTCAGATTGAAGTTGGGTGACTAGAGATTCATTCTGAGGTTTGTTCTCTTCCGACAGATACAGCTCAGATGGAAAGGCTACATCGTAAAGCGCTAGCTGCCAGAACGAGATATAGAGAAGCGGGGTAATGCTAGTCCACTCAACAAACTTAGCAGAAGTTGAAATGGAAGCAACAAGCTCTTGTAGTGCAGGATGAGATAAATCACCTTCAATGGCCTCCTTAGCACCATTGTAGTTTCTTACTTGAGCAGAAATGTGGTCTCTCCAAATACCAAAAGCCCATGCAGGAGGAACTCTATGATCACCAATCATGCTTTCAACAGAAATCAGAGAGTCTTGAAAATTTTCGGCGGTCAAAAACTCATTTGTAGCAGAGGAGAATTTTATGAGAAGCTGAGACAGAAAGTCAAGTCTAGCCGCTAGCACCTTCTGATTGGCAAATTCATCTGGAACGGAATGAATAAAAGAGCCCTGAACATTTACAAGAGCTAGAAAAAGATCAGTAGTAATGTTGAGATCAGTGAGAGCTTTAGCAAAACGTTGACCAGACTTCGTGGATGTAAGTCGTCGATCATTGATCTGGCCGTAAACAATTGAGCGAAGAGCTGAGCCACCACCCAACATTTCAATCTGGCGAAGATTGATATTGGCGAGCTCCTCAACACCACAGCACTGAGTCAGTAACTCATCCAACAGAACAATGTCGGAAGCGTCAGAAAGATGAAGCTTTTTCAAGGTGAATTGAAGAAGGGGTTTCATGTCCATGAGAGAATAACGCCTACAAAGTGCCGCGCTAAATGTGGCTAGTGATTGCAACCATTTTCTGTCGTTTAGACCGTTAGCCTGCTGAGTGCCTCTTCCCAGAGAAAACTGACTCAGGATAATATAAGGGAACACATCCCAGGCAAGATCTGTGAAGTAACGAGCCGCTTCAACGACTAGTTCGCCAAGATTGTCGTACGATTCGATTTGCGAAACAAATACAGCAAAAGAGCTAATGGGATTGGAGTTGCACACTTTTGCCATTTTGCGCATGGTTTGATTGACGTTTGTTTTGCTTAATCTCTTCAGAACATCCTTTGTCTTTTTTTCAGCTGTGGCTGCAGCAACCTTGAGGTGAGGGAACATTTTGAGATAGGCATTTTGCCATTCGGCATAAATTGCATATCTCTGCTCCAAAGGGTACACCTTGAGCAACTGGAAAATATTGTACATTAAGGGTGGGTTGGGATCCATCATAGAGATAGATGGAATGATGAACTGTTTGATGTAAGACAGCTTCTCTTCAACTGGAAAATCATCGGCAGTTTGGAGGATACTGCATACTTTTGAAAGTAGAGACGGTTGAGTTCCAAGAAGAGGGCCAACCAGTGAAAGATAATCATTGGACACTTGTAAGAAATCAGCCAAGTTGGTAATTTTTTGAGGAACTTCGCGGTCAGATTTGTCAGTCCATTGGAACGGCTGAGTTTGGGCCACGAAGTAAGGATCAATCCACTCCTCGACCAAAAGCATGATCTGAGAAGCAAGATTTTCAAAGGCGAGTGGAAGGAAAGGGAACTTGCCTATAATGCGCATCGCAAGATCTACCATACCACCACGCAACAAGGCTTCGACAAAGGAGGCTTTGACAGAAGCTTTTGAGTCCTGGACCTCTTCTTCATTGCTGTCTTCGCTTTTGGAAACAGAGTCATCATCCTCATCGGTCAGTGGAGCGGCCATGGCAAGAGCAGAGAAAGACTTGGCGGCATACGCCTTTTCCTCCATCTCATTTCTCCACTGATCTTCAAAGTTGAGTAGCTCATCATCAGAGGGAGTCAGATAAGGATATACTTGCTCGAATTGAACAATATTCTTGGACAAAAACAGGGCCAAGAGATTCATGTAGTTGTCAGAGATTGACTTGGCAGTCTTGAGTTTGAAGCCAATAATGTCTGTGACAAGGGGCGAGTTCTGCATTGGAAAGACGTTTTCCGCCACTTGTAGAAGAAAAGAGCAGTGCTCTGAATTTTGAGACATGAGCTCAAGCATGATATCGAGGCAGCGGAGAGGGTCCAGGTCAAAGTAGCCCATCAGAGAAAGGATGCGCTGGGCCTTATCATGAGCATCATTGAGTTCAGTTGAGCACTCTACAATGAACTTGGAATAGCCTTCGTTTTCTTCTCTTAGCAAGTTGAAACGTTTCTGCTTGTAGAGATGCGCTGTGTTTGCTCTAATGACCTTTTTTTCAAACATTGTGCTGGCCATATTCAGCTTGACAAGAATAGCTGGATCAAGATGCAAATATAGTAGTGAAGACTCAATTTCCAGATCATTAAGCATGATTTTGGTCGCAGCGATCTTGTCTTCCGGTAGCCCACCCGAGCCAAAGTGAGCTGAGAAGGCAAAGAGGAACAGCCGAGATGCCGCGCTCATATCAACTGCGTCGACAATTTCTGTGCGGATCTTGTCAAGGTACTCAATGCCAGGAATCTGGTCGTCAGTATCTGTGTGCATTTGATTTGGATCTTGTTTGGCTGAGCCCTGGGCTTCGTAATAGGATGCAATGGAGGAACAAAAGACCTGGACGCTTTTGGAGTCTAGCGAGTATTCATCGTCCACAGGCTCATCCGAGGCCGATTCCTTGGCTGCCGGTCTTGCGCGCTTTACACCCATTTTTCAGCACGTTTGGGCAGGTGGTGGACTTGAACAACTGGTAGCTGGAAAGCAGTGGGAGGTTTGATTTGGCTGTGTCAGAGAAAATTAGTGGGGTTTAGAGCTTTTGTCACTAAATTCTAGTGGGTACTTGGGGATGGTGCCATGTCTCGGGCCTGAAAGAGTTGGGTTTCTGCCATTAGGGACAGGAAAGAAACATGGAAGGAACAAAGCTTGTCTATTGCAGGCTCTTGTCAGTTCATTTTTCTCAATATCTTGGATCAGAGCACCCCTCACCATACCAGGTCTGCACATTCTCAGACGCAGCTGATAGTGAGGCTGAACAAGCGAGCTGGGATTGATACTTTAGGTCTCAATAACCCCTCCGCGGACCCTCTACTATGGCACACCAGCTTCGAGACAAGCACAACTTTGAGCAGCTGCAAGCCAAATATGTTGGTGTAGGCAGTGCCTCGACCACAAAAGCGGAGTGGCTCACCAACGTGGAACGGGACTCGCTGGCTTCGCTTATTGGCAACGGGCCGATCGTGCAACAGCTGGCTGTTGCTTACGGTGAGCGAACTGAAGAAACGCGGGTGCGACTGCTGGAACGGTTAGCCCACAGTGGAAACACAGATAAAAAGGCCTAGCTATTGGAGTAGAATAGAGCTACTGTATCTATATATGTTGAGGAGGTTTGTTTCTATAATCGTTGGTAGTATCTAATGCGGCAGAGATTACAGACAATCAAGCTAAATAATATAACAAGCCACCTGAGAAAGCAGGAGTCTCTTTGCTGAGCTCTTTCAGGTGTTGCCCATGCCGACCTGCACCAGCAGATAAACGTTGAGTACGCACAGAAAGAGCCACAGTGCAATGGCAATCACCTTAACGATCCAGCCATTGCTCAGGTCCACTAGCGTGCCGTCCGCATCTCGTGTTTGCATTACCTTCTTGCTGGAGGTGAGAAAGACAAGGGGACCAGTCACAATTGGTAGCAAGATGGAGAGACCAACCTGTGAGGCGTTTAGTGCGTCATTAAGCCCTTGCTTGCCAACAGCGGCAACGACAATAATGCACGGGGTAATGGCTATGGTGCGCGTCAGCAGACGCCGTAGCCAGGGCCGCAAGGTCCAGTTGATGAAGCCCTCGGCAACAATCTGGCCACTTACAGTGCAGATAAAAGAAGCACTGAGACCCGAGAAGAGCAGGGCCAGCATAAAAAGCGTACCAGCAACAGGAGCAATGAGCCCAGCTAACAGATCTTTGATACCATAGAGATCCGCACTAGCCGCGGAGGAGTTTCCATACATGGTCGCACCAGCCACAATAAGAATGGCTGAGTTAACAAACAGGGCAAACGTGCTGAGTGAGATACAGACCTCCGAGTAAGCGTACGGCAGAGTGAACTTAATGGCGTCCAAAGAAGGTTTGTAGATCTCATCAGAGTCGGCGCTGACCGAATCTGGGTCCAATGGCACCTTGTCGTCAAAGTCCTGGAGGCGTGGCAGAACCAGGGCTGAGCCAAGAAAGAGAGAGTGGGGCATGATGGTGGCACCTAGGATACCACATGAGAGGTACATGCCATTGCCAGATATGACATCTCTGGAAGGCAAATATCCGCGAAAAACGTCGCCGACGGGCTGGGCCGGGATTTTGGTTAGCTCAACGATGAAAAAGATGACCACCATGACAACAAAACAGGCAACAAAGATCTCGTACTGGTGGGCCGCCTTCATTCCACGGTCTGTGCGGTATATGAAAATGACCACCAGAGTGTCGACAATGGTCAAGATGACACCAGCCATGAGCGGCACTTTGATGAGGACGTTGAGGGCAATGGCAGTACCAATGACCTCGGCAACATCGGTGAGCAAGATGGCGGCTTCCGACAGAATGTACAGGGGCCATTTGAACCATGCTGGATAAAACTGTCGACAGCACTCTGCGTAGTTGAGGCCCGTGACGGAGCCCAGCTTGATGGACAGGCACTGTAGAAACATGGCCATGATATTGGACAGGAGAACAACAAACAGCAGAGCAAACCGCTTTTCAGCACCGGCAGAAACGTCCGTTGAGTAGTTACCAGGATCCATATACGCTACAGACACTAACAGTCCCGGACCAACAAAGGCCAGATAGTTGGATATGTGGTACCGGAGTCGTCCCCAGCGCGACAGCGGTTTGAGCGCGTATTTGCGGGAGCTCGGGGCCAGCCATGCGCCCTTGGAATCGGAGGGAAGCTGTTCCAGAGGCACACCGGCGGAATCTGAGCGCTGCTCTGAGATTTCCACATTGCTGGATGGGGATGCAAAAGATGTTCTTCTCATGTGGAGAGTCATGGGTATCTGACAAAGTTCCTGCCAGCAGGACACACGGAGAGGAATGGGCCAAGGTTAAATAGCACTGTATAGAAGTGAGTGTCAGGAGAGCAAGATGCACAGGGACGTAGGATCTGTACAAAATAGCCTCTGCCAAGGCTGATTGGCTGCTGTGTCAAAGCTCTTGGCGCTGGGAGAGGGTGCACCTTGGCGGCACTGGAGGAGGGCGGTCGCTAGCCAGAGCCAGGTGCATGCAGCTGCAGAACCTTAAATATTTATGCAGAAATGGAGTCTCGAGGGTAAAATTGTAGAGGTATAGCCTAAATAGCAGGGGCAGCCTAGATAGTAGGGTCAGGTTGAATAGTAATGGCCCTGAATGACAGAAATGGCCATTTGGGTGACAGTTCAGGGGAGGGCAGCAGCCGAAGACGGCTGACAAGATGGGGGTAATGCTTGGTAACGCTGGCCAGTAGCCAGTGGCCATGAATAGGCTCTGATAGTTGGCAGCCAGCGACACGCAGCATTCAATGACTTGTGGCTTCATGCAGCCAGCGGCCCGTGGGAGTTTGATATTCGTGCAACAGCCGTCAGTATCCCCGAACGCACCTTTTCCTGCTCGTCTGCATAGCGGCCAACAGCACAACCACGGTGCCGCAAGAGATTTTCGGTACCAATGGCCTCGCTCTGAACAAAACCCCATCGAGAATGCATTTCGTGTTATTATTTGTGCCAGGATGGATATCAAATGCAAGTCAGGTCATAGTACAGGCGGCGACTCGCCAGCAAGTGCCTGAGCTCAGCTCATGCTCCAGCTGAGCATAGATGCAGCCTGGCTCGGATAAATATCTAGGTTTCAGGACTAGGCGTCAGCCTTAGGCTTTTTTGTCTCCGGCTCCGGTTCGGTTTCGTCCAGAGCGCGCTTGGCTGGTGCGTCAGATGCGTCAGCATCGGCTTCAGCCTCAGCATCTCCTCCAGCGTCGGCATCAAGCTCTCCATCGGCATCTCCTTCACCCTCACCCTCGGCCTCAGCTTCGGCCTCAGCTTCGTCAGCCTCAGCATCGTCAGCCTCAGCATCTCCCTCGACCTCGACTTCTCCCTCAGCCTCGGCTTCGCCGTCCCCCTCCTCACCCAACTCCTCTTCTCCCTCACCTTCTCCATCTTCGCCTTCATCTTCCTCCTCTTCCTCCTCCTCCTCCTCATCCTTGGCATAGTCGTCCTCGTCATCCTCCAGATCCGCCTCGGGCTGCTCTGGCGGAAACTCAGCATTCTCGTCGTGCGGGTTATCCCAGGGAATGTTAAATCTCGTCACTCGCGGGCGCTCTGCGAGAATGTTCCGCACCACCTTGTCAATCTGGACCTTGGACGGAGCATTTTCCCGCAACTCCTCGGTCTCATACTCGTTGTTGACGTAGTAGCCAACGCGCACAAACTCCTTGCCGGCATAGGAGCACGACAGCAGAATGACGGTGACAGAGACAAGCTCTGCAGCCGGGATCTTTTCGGGCGACGGAGGGTCAGCGGTGAAGGTGAACCGACTGACTCCTGCCGGAATCGGCCCGACCATAATGGAGTCGAGCTCCTGGTCGTGCTCAAACGACGTCGATGATCCGACATACGTCAGTTTCCACTCCAGATCTTCTTTGAGCGGCTCCAGGCACTCAAAGGTAATGTCAAACTCGTAGGGAGCGGTGAACGGGGCTGGGTTGTTTACCACGCTCACGTTTAGCAGCGATACAATCGACATTTGGGCTGATGGAGCTTTGGTGGGGCGCCCCGCCAAATTTCAGCGCGTAGCCAGCTGCCCGAACACGCCCTCGCTCGGTCCCCAGCCTGCAGCGGGCACATGCCCAGGAGTCATGGCAGCTGGAGGTACTGTGCCGGATAAGTGAGAAAAACGTTAGCAGAGCCCAAAAAGGATTGGAAAAACAAGCATTGGCCTCGGAAATGGCTGGGGCTATGCCCCCAGACCCCCTAGTGTTCGCGCTCAATGCTCGAGGATTTGGTGTGGGGCATTGCCCCACGATCACTGAATTTCAGTGACCGAGATTCAGGCTCAGCATCGAGCCAGCGAAACGAAATTGGGGGGCTCTTAGGAGCTGCCAGAGTCATAACGATATGACTGCCCGCCCGAAGCAGCGATAGTGGATCTCGTGCTCGGCCTAGGCCCGGTGGCTGCTGGCGCGTCTGGACGTAGCGGGCAGGGAGCGCCAGGCACGACCGTTTCGAGGCTCGGCGGCCTTGAGCCCTTGGCACGGGCGGCGGCAAAGGCCAAATTTGGATACTCTATTTTTGGCGCGCAGGGGAAAAGCACAGGCAGAGGCATGCACAGGTGCAAAGCGAAGCCATGCGGGGGGTCCGGTTACGTCTCCTTTGGGCAGCGGGCGGTGATTGATGAAATTGGCTACCGCGTGGGGCGTGCGGGGCAACTGGGGGGAGGCGCTGAGCGGAGGGGATTTTAGGGGGGTTCATGTGGAAGAGGCATCGCAAAGAAATATCGTAAGGGCTCGGCCGGCAGGGGTCTTCTGGCCGTTCTGTTCGCTGAGAGCCTTGCACGGAGAGCTCTCCAGGCTGGGCGGCAGCCCGCCGCCCGCTAAAAGCCAGATCAGGCAGGTACGGTTCCGGCATGCACGCCAAGCGCCTCTTGGGCTATGCGACGCGAGACGAGAAGCGAGCGAGTAACAGCAGAGGATTTATAGGCTATGGGTGGTTTGTAACACAGTTATAGTCCCAATCCGCCTTTTTTGCTCCCATTTTCGCCTCATTTCGTGTTTTTTCCCTCCTACCTTTCCCTCTCGCTTGTCCCAGCTCCCGTCTTCTATTGACTTTTGCTTTCTTACGTACAATCCTTCGCCTTGGCTATAAATTCCCGTGTCATCTTTGCTTATAAATAACAAGCACCTGGGCAAGACTTAGCATTCTTCTCTTCCCGCCTGCTATTCATCTATTACGCTGGCTGCCCTCATCCCCCTTTCGAGTCGGCCTCGCGCTGTGCCTGCGACATCCAACCCCTCTATTACTTTCTTCCTGCTCGCTGCCATCGCCTTGCCTGCCGCCCAGCTTTGGTCCCAACCCTTGCCAAACCGCTCCAAATAGGAAACTCTCTGGGTGTATGCCGATTGCCATTTAGGGACATCGTTTTCCCATTAACCTTGTGCAACTCAAGTTCTGCTCTTTTGACTTTTCTGTTTGTTGCGGAAGGTCATGAAACCGGGTTTCGACAGGAGTTCTAGCTTGTCGAAACAATCTGAAGCTCGTCTAGGGAGCCCAGAGCCCGTGTCGCATATGAAGAGTGTTACCACAACGGTCAGAGAGCGCGTAGGCGGAAGCGCGGTTGCTGCTGTCGCCGTGTCCTCTGGCGGCCCTGTCGGTGCGCTCGCTCCATCGCTTACCCCGTCAGCCATGCCCTCCCCGATGGCGCCGGCTTCCGCAACGTCGGCCCCGCCTCCACCAGGAGCTGGCCACTCTGCTGCTGCTGCTGCTCCTCCTCCTCCTTCAGGCACCCAACCCTCGTCTTCGCAACCACCGCTGGCGCCGCCGCAGCAGCCGACAGCCTACAGCGACGATCTGCTGCCTCTGGCACTGGCATCGAAGTGGCCATACTCAGACGACTCACTGACCCAGGCGCTCATTCTCCGCACAGAGCAGGAACGCACCCGCCAAGAGCTCTACCGCTTGGAGGTGCGCAAGCATTCACTCGAACTGCTTGACAAGGCAATTGCCTACAATGTGCCGCCGACGCAACTTGCTGTCCTTTTTGGCGACGCAGGAGGTGCCTCGGCAGCGGCAGCTGCTGCGCCAGGCGCCTTTGCCATATCGCCGTTTGCTCGCGGCGCCCCGCTCAAATCTCCACACTCGCCAAAGTCGTCGCAGACCTCGACACCATCGTCGGTTCTGCCCCCAGGGCCTTCAGTGGTTGCTGCTGGCGGCGCCCGCCCGCTGGCCCCCGCGCCCTCTTCGGGCGGTTTCCGTCCGGGCCATCACCACCACTCTTCAACATCGGCGCTCCCCGCATATCGCTCGCAGCCTCTCTACACGTCGCCGCAGCGGTACCCTCCGTCCTCGCTACCGGCTCAAGCCCAGACGGCCTCATACTTCCCACCGCAGCACACCCAGGCGCTTGGCCAGCCGCCCTCATCTCCCTCCTCGCTTCAGCATATCATTCAGTTCCACCACTGGCAGCCATCGCAAACAAAGGCCGGCATGCAGCAGTCTGGACAAACAAGCCCAAAACGCGAGCCCATCGAGGTGGGCGGCGAGCTGAAGCGCCGAAAGTCGGTTGTGGATCGATCAGCATCCCCGACTCCCGTTAGTGGATCTCCAGCTTCTTCACAGGCGTCTCTTTCAGCCTCGGCGCACTCACGTCGCCGCTCCCATATGGGCCACTCGCGGCATCGCTCAGAGGCCTCCATCCTGCGCGGCGGCCGCGCAGACGACCCCTACGCACGTGGCATTTACTCGTCGCAAAATGACGGCGTCTCTGTCCTTGCATCTGTGGCATCAGAGCAACAGCCCGCACCATCACAACAGGCTGCCAAGTCACCAGTCCAGCAGCAAATTACTCTCGCTCCACAGACACCCAAACAACCCACCCAGGACACTCTTTCACAAAAACCCCAGCCGGATGACGAGCGCGGTTCGCACAAGCATGGCGTGGGGTTCATCATTTCCGACTCGTGATTACCACCCAGTCGCTTATTTATTTTGGTGCCCGCTGTGGACACTATGGTTATCTAGACTGTATCTATTAGTATAGTTGGCCAATATAGCTCGGCATGCAACATTTGATGAGTTCCTTGAAGTGGAGCTATGCTGAACAGGCGGGGCATGCAATTTGACTAAGCCGGGAAACGGCCAGCTGCTCTGCTCAGGGCTTCAAAAAGAGTTCCTAAGACCCCGAAAGCATCAAGACCCTGGCTTCGCTTGCTTAAGTCATTACTGTTCCTCAGCCGCTGCGGCTGCAAGAGCCTCTTCATCAACTTCAACTCCGGCCCAGCCAAGTTCAGATTTGTCAATATTTTCGCAAATCACTGAAACTTCATGAGCCACAGCGCGTAGTGCGACATCACTAGCAGACTGCAGCCAATCAGCGTAGTCGAGCAGCCATATACGACAATACACGTAGTAGCATTCTGATTGGAAAATACCAATGAGTTTCAAAAATACCCGCAAGATAGCTCTACGACCAGCCTTGAGCACGTTTAGCACATCCTGCAGTACAGCGAGCGCCAGGTCCCAATGGCGGTACAGTGGAAAAGTCAGACTTCGCTTAATGCAGCTCAGGGTCAGCTCTCTGGCGCTGCCAAACCGGCTTGCCAAACAGCTCATCTGTGGCACCAACTTGCCAATAGTCCACGGAGACTCGACATTGCCTTCACCGTCGGTCGTTCTCATCTCATAGCAGTAGCCAAAAAGAAAAGAAATCAGTCCAAGATACACGGAGCGCTGATCATTTAATAGATACTGGCGATTTGCAAGCTTCTGTACCATCATGTCCTGTTCTTCGCGAGTGAACTTGCCAGCGTCAGGTTCAGGTTTGTATCGCAGATGTTCCTGAATCATATCATCCTCAAAGTAGTCAGCCAGGTACGCGCCCTCGTCAAATCTTTCCTTAGTAAATTCGTCACCAAAACCGAGATAATGCTGCTGCTCAGTGAGGGCCTCTGGATTCTCAAGCTCATTGATTGTGTTTCCATCGGCAACCGACACCACAACCAAGCCAGAGTATTGGTCATTGAAACCGTACTTGGCACCACCAACTAAACTTGGACCTGGAGCATCCTGCTCAATTTCCCAGTCGTGATCGATGGCATCAGCAAAGTTGACTGCAGCTTCCGAGGTTTGAGCTGTTTCTTGGCTGGCTCCAACCTCCTGGATAAGCGGCCCCTTAGTAACCTCTGCAGGCTTTTCGGACCGTGCAAGTAGTTTGGACACAAGATCTAAGTCAGCGAATTCCTCACCCTCAGTGGCCTTCGATATTCTGACAATGACTTTACCTGCGCCAACATCGTACCGAGAAGAGAAGTTGTCATCTTCCACCAACGATCCAGGGAAGCGGAGACGCAGATAGTAAGGACCTAAAATGAACCAAAACATGTTATCGTCGACATTGATTTCAAAGTCGGAAGTTTTGATGGTACTGGCTTCGATCTCGACAGTAACAGACTTACTGTCCTGTGAGACCTGGAATCTGGGCGTGATCATGGTGAGGCTCTATCAATGTGTCAAGCAGGCTTATGTAGATCTTTCTTGTAGCTTCAAAATACTCCGAAAGGCTTTGCGAATCCCTCCAGGAGCTGAATGCACAGCTTGGTTTTAGTAGAAAACCAGCCACTGTCCGACAGAGAGCAGGTTCCGCTCAACGCTTCTTTGGATGACCAAAAAGACACTGGCAAAAAATCAATCCCAACCTTATTTCACAAGCGAATACTCTATGTCCCGCTTTGCAGCTAGCCTGAAAGTCCGATAAGATGGCCATCAAATTCGGCCCAAAATAATTTATTGCACTCCACGCCCAATATTTTTTTTATTTTACTAATCTCGAAATTTCAGCTCTCCAAAAATCGAAAATGGCAGAACCACGCCGGCGATTTGTTGGACGCAAGACAGGAGCCGGAACGGAGGTTGTAACAAAAGACCGACCTTCCCGAGTTGTGAACCAGATTCCCGACGAAATTCTGCATGATGAAGACCTCAACAAGGCCATCTCAGTGCTGCCAGCCAACTACAACTTTGAGATTCACAAGTGCGTGTGGAACATGCGCAAGCTGAATGCCAAAATGGTGGCTCTACAGCTTCCTGAGGGTTTACTGCTCTATGCATGCATTTTAGCTGACATTTTTGAACAGTTTTGTGGCGTACAGACTCTTGTTATGGGCGACGTCACCTACGGCGCCTGCTGCATTGACGATTTCACTGCGAAATCTTTGGGATGTGATATGATAATTCACTACGCTCATTCCTGCCTGGTCCCTGTCGATGTCACCTCCATCAAGGTGCTCTATGTTTTCGTCACTATTGACATTGACCGCAAGCATTTGCTGAATACACTACTGCACCACTTCAAGCCCGGCGACTCGCTAGCTCTAGTGGGCACGATTCAGTTCAACCAGAGTGTTCACGCTTTGCGAGAAGAGCTTGAGGCTCAGGGCATCAGCGCTGGCACACCGCAGTGCATGCCCCTTTCGCGCGGAGAGGTTCTGGGGTGCACCTCTGGAAAGATCAAGCAAAAGACTACGGCCATTGTGTATGTTGGCGACGGACGGTTTCATCTAGAGTCGGCAATGATCAACAATCCTACGATTCCTGCGTATAAATACGACCCATACTCTCGCAAGTTCACCATTGAAGAGTATGACTTTGACGAGATGCGAAAGATTCGCCGTAGCGCGATCGATGTGGCCAAGTCGGCTAAACATGTGGGTCTGATTCTTGGTGCTCTTGGTCGCCAGGGCAATCCTGAAACGCTCAAAATGTTGCAAAGCGAGTTTGCAGCGCGCGGTGTTGACACAACAGTGGTGGCCCTGTCGGAGATATTCCCGCAAAAGCTTGCCATGTTTGACGGTATTGACTGCTGGGTGCAGGTTGCATGCCCTCGACTGTCGATCGACTGGGGGTATGCTTTCCCACGTCCGTTGCTGACCCCATACGAGGCTATGGTGGCTTTGGGCGAGGACCAGTGGATGGACGTGTACCCGATGGATTACTATGCTAAGGAAGGCTATGGCAGGGGTAAGCGACCTGTGAGGGATACTGCGGTGTCTGTGTAAGGAGCAGTTCCTGGGCCCGGTGTCCGGATGGATATATAAGCTTGACCTTGGGGTGGTTGTCGATAAGCTGAATCTAGTGACTGTCGACGATCCGATTAGGGACACTGCTAATAATGCTCACGCACTGCGAGGGCTACTACACGATCGCTGGGATTCGCCATTTTCATCGGCTGTCTTTAGGCAACGTTGCTTGACTATTTTATGAGGCGCCACGTAGCCTCTTATATCTATTTATACATATCAATTACCTGTTCTTCTTGGACTCAGCCTCCTTCTCATCGACCTCAGGTGTGGTCTCCATGAAAGCAACCACAACATAGCCGATCAGCACAATGTTAGCCGTCAGGGCTGCAGCTCCGCCAGACCAGATGGAAGAGGCTCCAAGCACCTGCTGAAAGAAAAAGAAGATCGAGAGTGGGGCAATGATCATTGCCGCAGTGAAAAACACTAGGCGCTTAATCACAATACTGCGTTAGCAAAGACATGAATGGCTACGGGCGGTGTTTGCCACTTACTCTGGAATTTCGGCCATGTTGGTAGATGTTGAAATTTCAGACCTGTTTGGGGAGTTTGAGGGTGGGGCATTGCCCCGCCCCAGAGAGCCTGAAGCTCACGAGAACTGGGTGCAAGTGAACACTTGGGGCCTAGCAATACGCCTCATTATCCAAGCTAGTCAAGGCTCAATCTAGTTGATAATAACCTCAAATACAATGCAGTCTACTTTTTGCGGGTGATATCCACCGCAGACCTGACCTCTGTCCTGGCTTCTGCCTTGGCTTCCACTATACTTGTGAGCGCCGTCATCTTATCGTGCAGGCGCGGCTCGGAATTTGTTCGGCGGCGAATAACATCTCGTTTCAGCTTCTCATCGACCTCGACACAGTTTTTGGCCTCTTCGTCGTCATTGAAAACAACCTTAGAGCCTGCAGCATTTGCCGCTTTCTGGAGCTCCACCATGTCCTCAATGTCAAAATCATCGGCATCATCCCATGTGCGTAGCCTTGTTTTCAATGAAAATTTGTGATTCTCTTCGTTCCGCTCCATGATGAGAAACTGGCAGTGCTTGATGTTGCGCAGCATCTCAAACTTTTCAAAAGACCAGCGATACCATTTCATAAGAAATACACGGGAAAAAATGCCGTGCGTAACAAGCACCAAAACCTCTGGAAACTTGTCACTCTGGAATTGTCGAAACAGCGTCTCGTTGAAACCAGCACAACGGTCGAACACATCGGCTGCCGACTCACCATTGGGGATGCGGTAGAAAAAATGTCCATAGTTGGATCGATCCTTCCAAATCTTGCGCATCTCCTCGTCACCGCCCTGGAAGTTGCCAAAATCCTGTTCGCGTAACCGGGGCTCGTCGTAGACCCGGTGCTTCACGCCATGCTTGTCTAGAGCTTTGACAATCCCGTCTGTGGTCTGTTTGGTCCTCTTGTATGGAGATGTAATAAGCAAAACATTGTCATCGTCGCCTAGGATGGAAACGAGACGATTGCCGGCGTCGAGGGCCTGCTTGTGTCCCTTCTCGGTTAGCTGTATCTTGTGATTGGGGACGATCTGGTTTACAGACTTGTCCACTGTGTTAGTTTGCAACAGGCTGAGCTACACTAGAGCTTAGCAGAAGAGTATAGCAGAAGCCTCCAAAAACCTGCCACCAATGCCAGTTTCAAGCTGGTCGTGCTTGCAGCGAAACAGCGGCTGATCCCCTAGTTGCCAGGCTAGCAAGCGCTTGCTGAAGTAAAAGGCATGTCTACACAAGATATTCGTGGTATTGAAAGCCTGGAACTGGAATCAGTACCTGGGGCTGGTTCCCCAGAAACACATTGCACTTAGCCAATCAGAGCATCTGCAATACATTCTGCTCTACTTACAGTTGCTTTCGGATTCGCCATGGCGAATAAGTATTATAAGCTGTGTTAGCACAAAAGAAAATGCCTGGCCAATTATTGCTCACTTACTCTTGGCCTCCCCATTTTGGTGAGATGGTCTTCTTACTGTGATGTGGGGGGGTTGAACCTGTGGAGGGTGAAATTATCGTGATAAGCGGGTCCTCATCGGGAGAAGAGGCAGTGCAGGAAGTGATCAACTAGGGGAGGGCCGGAATAGGTTAGAATCAATTGGGGCATTCTATATGTGAACAGAAAACGATCTTGATTCTATTTTGCGTTCCTTCGGTTTTTAAAAGTTGCTCTGAGCACTTGGAGCACCTCTAGCTTCTCTGAGTCTTCCACTGGCTCCTGAAGTGTCCCGCTCCGTGGCAGTAGAAGGGTGGAGATAGGGGTACTGGCTTGGACTGGAAAGTAAGAACGTTGATACTAAAAATGAAAAAGAGTTTTGCGGATGAGGAAACGGTCAGATCAACTAGCAGTGCTGCGGATGCCATAGGTACAACACTGTGCGAGCTCAGATAGCGCTCCACTCACCGTCGTATGTGCTCTGATGGACACATAGTTCCAGTTTGAAGAAGAAGTATGAATATTCAATCTACTTGATGAGAATAATAACTTTAGAGAATGCTTTTTTGTAGAAATTTGTGGGAGCCTAGCCAAATATACAGACAGTTCCATTCTATGCAATATAACTTAAGCAGCACGGCTAGAGGCACCCTGCTCTCCAGCGCGCGAAGCCTGCTGACCAGCTCGGACAATCGTGTCACCGTGGGTGTCGGAGACAACATCGACATCCTTCTTCTCGCGCTGGGCCTGCTTCCAGACCTCGACCTCCATGCCGCCGCGAATCACCGACACACGCATGGTGGCCAGCAAGTTGTGAGCAGCATTGGAGTGGGCGTAGACACCGCCGTTAAACACAGCAGTACCGTCCTTGCCAATGGCAGACTTGATGAGTGCCAGACCGCCAGGGTGCTGGTCGACAAAGTCCGTGACATCGTGAACAATGCCCGAGATTAGAACAAGCGAGCGCTCCTTGGAAAGCTCCTTGAAGTCTTCAAACTCAATGACTGGCAGCTGTTCAATTGGAACACCCCAGTTGAGGCGGGCTCTCCACTTGTCGAGCTTCTTCTGCTGCTGCTGCACCAGGCCCTGCTGGATGGCATTCTCAGAGAAGGTCTGCAGATTGTAGGCAAGGCCAACCTTGGACATAGCCCAGATAAAAATCTTGGTAGGGTCGTACTGGTACCACTTGAGAGCGTTTCTATAGTCCGAAGGGAACTCGTGGTGAAAGTTGTGGTAGCCCTCGCCGAGGGTGGCCAGGGCAGTCAGCACGTGGTCACGCGGAGAACGGTGGTCATCAAAGGGCTGCTCGCCAATCCAGTGGGCAAGCGAGTTGACGCAGAATGTAGACTGGTGAACGACAAACAGACGCAGGATACCAGCGTAAAGGTAACCACCGAGGTAGTCGCCCCACAGCAGACCAGCCACCAGAGTAGGAAAGATGAAGGAAGTGAAAAGCAAGCAGTAGAGGTAGTACTTGTGCTGGAAGCGAATGAGAGGATCAGCAATCAAGTCAGAAATGTCAGTGCGGCCCTTGAGCTTGGGGTTCTGGATAAAGACCATCCAGCCCAGGTGCGAGTACCAGAAGCCACGCTTAGCATTGTAGGGATCCTTGTCAAGGTCAGTGTAGCGGTGGTGGGTGCGATGACCGTTTGACCACCACTTAACAGAGCCTTCACCGGCACCAGAGCCAAGGAAAAGAAGGAAAAGAGCCAGTGGAGTGCGAGCACGGTAGGCACGGTGCGCCCACAGGCGGTGGTACCCGGCAGTGATGCCGAGACCAGTGAAAAAGTAGTAGACAAAGGCCCAGACAAACGTCTTCCACTGGAGCGGCACAAACGGAGTGGCAAGCCAGCCAGCAGCAGGAATGAGCACCACGAGAGTGGTGTTGAGCCAGTTGATGTGCTGGTGCCAGTTGGCCCAGGTGAATGGCTGGTCCGAGATATGAAGGCGGCGAGAGACCTCCTTGTCAGAAATGGAGTTGACATTTTTGGCAGTGGCGCGGGCTTCGGCGCCGGAGGCAATGGCAGCCACCTCGTCAACGTTGACAGCCTCGAAGCGGTTAGTCAGGTTCGACATTTTCACACAGTTAAGTGAAGTAATAGTTTGTTGGAAGATTTCAGTGCGCTACAGGGGGCAGGCTCGATCGATAAGATTGAGGCTGGCAAATGAGGCACTAGGCTTTGGGACTGATCGCAGTGATGAGTCGTGTAAGCAGCGATAGGGCAATAAGGCGCTATCAGCAAAAATGTAGCAACAAGCTGGGTGTCACTGGACTCTTGGAAAGATGTGTGCACACGGAAGAAAAAACAGAGCCAGGTAAGGCAGACGCACGTTATATAGCTGCTCAGCCTCCCGTTATGGCCAAAAAATATGTTCCTAGAGCAGGCTCCCCAACAAGGGTTAGGGTTGACAGTTGGGCAGCCCCCCACGCAGAATGTTCCTCGGAGCAAAGGCAGGCGCTGGCGGCAGATAGGCAAGACAGGGATGGGGCCTAGGCAGACAGGTCGATGGGGGCGGTGGCGTGACAGCCGAGGAAAGTGGAGGCGACTTCGCGGTGCAATAGTTGTGCCGGAGCAACGTGGTGATTCGCAAAGAATAGTCTAGCGCCCGCTAGTGAGTCACGTGATAGATTGGCTTGGGCGAGAGCCTACAGGGGGACGAGGGCGAACCAAAAAAAGAATGCAGAAGAAGGGAGGCGCAGGTGGGGGGATCGCGATGACCTGCCGAGCTATTGGAACACCTCCAAATCTCTCGGCAACCACCACAGCAATCAAACATAGCTCCAGCCGAGAGAATCTCCTGCCTCGGCGCACGGCCATTTTACTATCCCGTCTTGGGCCTGCGTCATGTACGCACCCACGGGCTAGGCGGTTTGAGTGGGCTGCCCCCTACGGCTATTGTTGGGCCTATGGTTGGGTAGTTGGGCAGGTGCTTGAAAGGTGGCGGAGGTTGGGGCAGTAATGGGGTGACTCGGTCAGACGAGTCAGAGTGATTGAGCAGGAGGTAGCGGGAGAGACACTGACAAGAATCACCTGGGCAATTTTGCCCCGTTCACGCCACGCCCCAAGTTCATTCCAGTGCCGAGGCCACTAGCTTTATTGGGCAGTACCGCCTCCATCGTGCCTGGTCCTCTCCCTGACCAGAGGCTCTGCTGGGCTGCCTTTCACTAGTGGCAGATAAGGCAGTGGGTACATGCCAATCTGGGAACTGGCAATGGTACGGGAGAGGCTAGTGGGCTGCGCGTTGGAGCAGGTTAGATTTGATCAGTGTTGTAGGGCAGAAACAATCTGATGCAATCCGAAGTAACTAGATGCTTGATATGAGCGTATTGCTGTTTCGTGGTTCGCTAGCTTCAGGCTTGAACCAAGGTCGGCGCGCTAGATCATTCAGCTAATAGTCCAATGCCCATGCCCAGCAGGGCGTCACATGGCATGGGAAGATCTGGAGAAATCTGGCCGGGTGATTCCGATCCCCCAATTTGCACTGCCCTGGTCCCAAAACGTTGGCCCACTTTGCCCAGCCGCCCAGCACGTCAATCTGCCCATCGTGCCCAGCCCATGCCAAGCCGTATTAGCGACTCCCAGCTCGTAAAAATCCTGCAATGGACTCGGCAACAATCCAGGCCATGATGGGCCAGCACACCCATCCACGCCTCATTCTGAATGAGCTGCGCGGCGTGGACCTTTGTGAGGAGTCCCAAGAGACTCTTGTGCGGCTTCTCACTGATTCCTGCCCGGTAGATGACCCCCACATTGCCTCCGACGTCGCTGCCGACCTCACCCCGCCGCTGTCAATGGCCCGCCGCTACTACCAGTCGTTGGTGGTCTCTGCGGTGGTCCGCGCAGTGGAGGCGCAAGGCCAGGCAACCTCGGAAGCGCTTATGGAGCACATGTGCGCTCTGATTGGCCCAGGCTCGGCCCCATTCTGCGATCAGCTCTACGTGCGGTACCGGTTGGCGCCCAATGTGGCTCCGCTCACAGTCTGCGAAAAGCCATTCGTGATTGGCCAAAACGGATCCACCGGCCAGAGATCCTGGGAGGGCGCCCTAGTTCTCATCGACCATCTCATGTGTACCCCGCCATCCCGCGCCGCTACGGACTTTGTCGAGCTTGGTGCAGGGACGGGTCTTGTCGGACTGGCCATGGCACGCACAGCAACAGACTGCCAGGTCCATCTCACAGACTTTGCCAGCGATGTACTTGCTAACCTCGGCACAAATGTGAAGCTTTGTGGCTTGGAGCAGCAATGCCGCGTCAGCAAGCTCGACTGGGCCGATTTTGATGTGCTGCCGCCGCGCCCAGGTCGTGCGCAAGTACTCCTGGCTGCAGATTGCCTTTCTGAGCAGGGTGTGCAGCTGCTAGCTACATGTATTCTGACCTTTTTGAAACAGCCCGACTGTCGCTGTGCGTTGCTCTCCGCGGTTGTTCGCAACCAGGCCACTATTGACGAGTTTCTGGGCCATTGCAAAGCGCTAGGAGCCACTGCGTCAATTCTAGACAGTCTCCAGGCCCCTCTGAAAAGCTCCAGGTTCTATCTCAGTCCAGCCTCGCCACCTATCATCATCATTGAGGTGGTGCTGAGCCGATGACTTGTGGTACTAGTCTGAAAATTCCCTATTTATTTTTGATGAAGGAGAACTCTAACAAAAGCAGGGCTCAGCGTTTATAAAGCTAGCTTCAGGCAGTGTAAAGACTCAATTGACCTCTTTCCAATTGGAGTTTACTCCGTAGCTAGCTTTTTGGCACAAGTTGCCGTTTTCTGGCCCAAATGCGCTCGTTGACATTCTTTGGTTTTGGAGATCCCAGACTGCGGGGGTTTGATCTCAAACGCGCCCGCAAATAACACTTGCGGGACATGAGGCATTAAAGGGCTCCGTTCACCACTTTTAAACTTGAAGTGCTCTTTCAAAATTGCTCCTTTAAAATTGCTCGGCTCTTTCAGCTCTTTCTTGGGCTATTGCAGCTGATATTCACTCAAGCATTTTCAACTGCAAAATGACTATACCAACAGATCTTCCATCCAAGGTCTTCCTAGGGATTGTTGAGCCTTTGAACGGCCAAGATCTTCTTCGCCTGAAATCCTGCTACAGACGCCTTGTCTGGACCGCATGGAAAGGCAATTTTTGTGCTGGATCTGCAGATCAGGTCGGGAGCAGGTGTAGGGCTATGTCTACGCAGGCCACCAAAACAGCCAAGTCTGGCAAAAGGATCATATCTCTGTTTCAGAC